>PVKU01001105.1:0-240239 GCA_004027475.1 Anoura caudifer
CACACATAAGTGAAATCATATGGTATTTGCCTTTCTCTGACTTACTTCTCTTAGCATAATATCCTCTAGGTTCACCCATGCTGTCACAAATGGTAAGATCTTTTTTATGGCTGAGTAATTTTCCATTTATATGTGTACCATCACTTTTTCATCTACTTGTCTATTGATGGACACTTGGGTTGTTTCCATATTTAATTATTGTAAGTAAGGCTGCAGTGAACGTAAGAAGTTCATATATTCTTTCAAATTAGTGTTTTGGGTTTCTTCAAATATATATCCAGAAGTGGAATTGCTGAGTCATAAGGCAGTTCTTTTTTATATATTTTTAAGAAATCTCCAGTGTTTTCCACAGTGGCTACACCAGTCTGCATTCCACCAACCTGCATTCCCATCAATAGTGCACAAGGGTTCCCCTGTCTCCACATCCTCGCCAACACTAGTTTGTTGATTTATTGATGACAGCCATTCTAACAGGTGTCAGGTGGTATCTCAGTATGTGTTAATTTGCATGTCTCTGATGATCCAAGATGTTGAGCATCTTTTCATATGTCTATTGGCCATCTGTGTGACCTCCTTGGAAAAGTGTCTATTTAGGCCCTCCGCCCATTTTTTTAGTTGGAGTTTGTTTGCTGTTGAGTTGTATAAGTTCTTTACAAATTTTGGATATTAACCCCATATTGAGTATATCATTGGAAAATATATTCTCCCATTCAGTAGGTTGTCCTTTTGTTTTGTTGATGAAAACTCCAGGGGGGGTTTTGGCAGAAAATGAAGGCACAAAGTATTTAATAGATGAAAATTCAATGGAATAACTTTTTAGAGCGTTTTGGGCAGAGTCTAAGGGTCAGCAATTACAGAGAGCTAAAACCTATCCAGTCCTGAAGGAAAAGATAGACAAGGGGTTATTGCATACAAAGGAGAGCTATAGCTACAGGATAAGGCCTCTAGGCAGGAAGAGTGGCCTTTGACATAAAGATGTTACCAAAACCCAAAGAGAGCTGGAGCAATGGAAGCAGAACTAACTTTTAGGATTTGCAGCCAATGCAAAGAGAGAGGAAGCTGGGGAGAATAAATTCCTGGTCATTGTATTCTCCTGAATTTGAATTTCCTGCTATGTCTCCTGGTACCAAGACTCCATGAGAAGTCAGATGGCCCCCAAAGTTATGCAGCAGGTTGAAAAAGGCAGTGTGGCGTACATCCTGTCTCATAGCCGCTTAGGATGCCATCTTGATCTGGCCATTGCTATGGCAACCAGCTACAGCAATAGAACCTTGGCTCAGCTACACAGCATGTCTCTTGTGCCTCAGGAATCCTTTGTCTGCGTAAGGCTAGCCTGCTTACCCATTTTGCAATATGCTGAAACTGCCTAGGAAAGGAAGGTAGTGGTCCCTGGGCAACCCTTGACCAATCAGGGTTGGAAGCCAGTAAATAAATAAATCCTCTTCCACCTCTCGAGCAAACAATTTTTAAAGAGGATCTACAGTGTTCTTCAAAGGGTTCTCATTGAGCACGAGTTGCCCATAACAGTAACTCTCCCTCAACCTTAATAACTTCATTCTTGGGTTAGCTTCACCACCTTCTCTGTTTTCTTATATCTAGCCCCTGACTGCTGTTCCCTGACATCATTTCCCAAAATAACTAACTTTATGTACCCCTTTTCTCAGGCTCTGCCTTGGGGTAGACCCAAGAGGGGCAAAAGGAAAATAAGCAATCCATGTATCCACCCTTCTCCCAAGTGATACAAGGGGAAATCTATTCCAAAAGGGAAATTTTGGAAAACTCTGATTAGTCTATAGTAATAGTTTCAAAGAAGTGTATGTGACCAGTTTGGGCCAAAGAAGAGAGAGGAAAAGTGTGTTGTTACGCTTTACTGTGTAGGAGACAACTATAGCACACAGGCAGGCTCTAAACAGGCAGCCTACAACATGAGACTACTACAAAATACATGTTTCCATTGGGTTCAAAACATAACTCAGAGGGTTTAGGTTAAAAAGTACATACCATTGGTCACACAATAGTCTAACAAATGCTGGTTCCTAAGTCACGAATAAGAGCTTGAGCCCAGAAACTTGAGAAAGGGAAGACAGGAAAAGGGAAGCCTGTGGTGGCCATAGATGTCTAGCCGGAGTCCAAGGCACAGGAAAGCCTTAGGTTTAAGGCTTTATAGGTGTCCAATGCATGGTTCGATTCCCCCATCATTTAGAGCATGTGCACACTCATCTCTGATTCCACCAGACAAAGGAGATTCTGTAAAAACCAGGGATCGACAAACTTTTTTTCCAGAAAAAGCTGTATAGTAAATATTTTTGGTCTTATATACCATATAGTCTCTATAAAAGCAGCCATAGAAAATACATACACAAATGGCCATGGCCATGCTCCAGTGAAACTTTTTTTTCTTACAAATACAGGTGATGGATTTGATTTGGCCTCTGCATTATAGTCCCGTGACCCTAGTGTAAACCAAAAAGCCATTTGTCACAAACAACCCAACTGTATCTCAATCAATACTTTCTTCATAATGTGAAGATTTCATCAGCAAGTAAAATATTAGACTATCCAGCAGCTGTCATCCAAAAATTTTATTTTCTCTTAAGAATTCTAGTATAGGAAATGTAGAAGCCAAAGAACTTATATGTATGACCTATGGACATGAACTAAAAGCAGGGGGAGGGGTATGTGGCTGGGAGAGGGTGTGCAGGATGGAGGAAAATAAAGGGGGGAGAATTGGACAACTATAATAGCATAGTCAGTAAAATACATTTTAAAAAGTTCTAGCATTTTACTGTTTTTATTTCCAGAAAATTCAGATTAGCAAATTACCAACTAATTAATCATATTTATCTCACAAAACACTACATAGCTCATTATGAAGCTCCTACCCCCAAAAATGAAATTGAAAGCTAAGATCTGAAAACCTATCCTCAAAGTCTGTTAATTAAAAAAAAAAAAAAACACTAAGCAGAACTAAAGAAAATACATTTGTTCAAATGCAATCACATAACTAAACCCAAAAGTAGTCTCCTGGAGACAACCTTATGTTAAAAGATTTTCATGTTTTCCTGAGAACTTTTCATGCTGAAATTTCTAAAAGCCACTGGCTGTTCACAGTGGCAGAACGTAACAGTGATTTAACAACCCCGGGCAAAATTATATAACAAAGCAAGGATATGCCGGAGTAGATTTCTTATCCAGTGCCATGGAATCTGCAATTGCACAAATTAGAATTTGGTCAGGCCCCAGATGCTAATTGCAATACCAGGCAGCGTGCACTCAAGGTTTAATTTACATCACATAGAGTAGAGGCTTCCGGGACTAGGCACTGAACCTCGGGTTAGAATGCTCTGGCTTTTCCTAAAGCAAAAGAACACACGGCCAACTTCATTGTTCAGCAGCACCACAGGTATCTCTGTGGGAGATTTTCCAACAAATTACTGACAAGAGTTGGACCTACTTAATCCATAATCATGAATGCCATCAGTGCCTATGATTAGAAGACTGAAAAGCCAACGAACAGCACACACTTGGGCCTTGTTCAGACTAAATTGCTTACAGAACAAGGGCCAAATACCAAAATAACTGCAACTACGTCTTCAGAGAGTCCTCTCAAAATGTTTTTTTTCTTTTGGGGGGGGGTATGGAAAAATATTACAGAAAAATAAGTGATTCCTTTAAGGTTAGGAATTTATTTTTTCCTGATAAGCAAGTGTTTAACTTTCTGACCAAATAATGATTATTTTTCCTTATCAACACCCACGGTTTCTATCAAAGAGTACAGATTTTTCTTTGGCATCTTCTTTAGATATTCTACAAACTGAATTGGTATATCATGTATAGATACTGATGTCCACAAGGTAATGGCTACACAGTGTAATTTAGTCAGATTTTACTGATGCATAAAGAACATAAACACCACTAACCAAAAGCTGAAATGTCTTAGTAATGGTAGCAAATGGCAGCAGTTGCATTTGTATTCATGTAGGAGCGTGTGGGGCAAGATTCCCACTGACTTCTGTCTCATCACAAAAGACCTCCTGAGAGAGGGGGAGAATGCTGTAGAAAAGAAGGAAGTCCAAGTGCAAGGCTTAGGGAGCAGGGAGACAGATGAAACATGACAGATAAAATAGAAAGCATCCGTTTAAGATATGTATATTTTACTTAAATTAATGTGAACTAAGATGAATTTGTATAAATAGATCAAAGGAGAAAACCTTCCTATGAAAATTTGCAGTGGTCCCAAAGACACATGTTTGTGGTCAAAGTAAGGCTGTGTTTAAGTGATGGATGAGACATTAGAAGTTGAAAGAAAGGCACGATACCTGTAGTGCGTAATGCTTTACCAAGAATGTCACGTACGTTGATTTCATTCTGATTACAACCCTGTGAAACAGATATATTGTCCCTGATCTCCAAATAAGAAAGTGAGGGGAGTTTAAGTGACTCATCGAAGACCATTTAGCTGGTGAATAGTAGACTAATAAAAATAACATTCTAAAACTCCAATCTTTTAGCTGTGTCATTTCCACTTTACCACAAATCATCCTATTAAAAAGGACAAAGTAGCAAGGCTTCACAGGATATGCACTCCTGGACTGAGGGCACAGGAAGTTCCAAGGTCGGCTAAAGCGTGTCCCCAGGCTTTGCCAGTCACTGGCTGTCTGTGGAATCTCTTAATGGTAACTTCATTTGTCTTGTCTCCATCTGCATTACACACACCCTCAGGCTATTGCAACCCCCTCCGTGTGATTCTGGGAGTCCCAGGGGTGCCTCCCAGTCTTGAAACCACCTGAGGGCAGTGCCCCCCAGTGGCCCCACCACAGTCATATTCCACAAGGGCACTGATGTCTGACCAGCGTGGCCTCAGCCTGACTGAGCTTTAGACAGCCTTCCTCCTGACTAGCTCCTGGTCTTCCTTGTTTTAGAGCATTAACTTTAGAAAACTTGCAATTGTAAATTCCTTCTCCACCTCTTGGAGATGTAAATCTTCTCCCAGCCACTTGCCAGTTTTACAACCCAAAATGGCTTTCTCGAGTATCTTGAAATATCATCATCAAGAAAGACAGAGCACCTATCTCCCTGTCTCTGTGGGAGGATAGTACTCTAACTTTGTTAGCAAAAGCATGGACTCACCATTTCCACCAACCTTCCTCCTAATGTCCTCCAGTTACTTCCCACCGCTCACCCCCGTGCTTAAAACTGTCCCACATTTTGCTGCAGTGGAGTTGAGTTCAGCCTCTCCCCCGTATTATGATAGTCTTGAATAAAATATTTCCTGACTATTCAACTCTATCCACTGCCAGCTTTTTCAGACCACAAGTGCTACCATCGCTGAAAATCGCTCTGAGCAGTAAACCATCAGGGATTCAAAGAGGTGCGGAGAGAACACCTCTCTCCCTGACACAGGTCATACTTTGTAACTTGCAACAAAGCCAAAGCATTATCACTTTTTCCGTATTTCATGGAGTCTTTTATGCAAAGAGTTCCTCCACCTGCTGGCTACAGTTCTACAGCCCAAGTTAATATGATGGGCAAACACCAGGCTACGCTCTTCATCTCAATTCCTTCATCAGGTACCCCCCAAAACACAAACTGCTTTCTTTCTAAACCCCACCCACAAATTTTTAGTGCAAATGAACTCTTCATAGACCCACCCACCAGATGGAAATCATGCTCACATATGTTTAAATTCCAATTTAGTCCAAAACCAAGATCCCTGTTTCACTTAGATGAATGAAATAGTGTGATGAGGGTGCTTAGAAATAGAACAAATCAGGAGGGAAAATGATGCATTTTTTTTTACCCCTTTGGCAGTATTTGAAAGATCTGGTTTGAAAAACCATTCATAGAATGTTATTTAAACACTCGTATGCCTTTACCACACACTGATTTTTCCATTTAATTTTAAGTGAACTTTACAGCCCAGCAAGTTTACAGCTGTTTTACTTAAAAAAAAAAAAAGTGTGAGAAGGACTGGAAGCATGGCTGGAAAACAGAGTTGATCTCAGTTCGTATTAGAAAGAGCTGTAACGATTACAGCATGCCGGCACTCTAATCAACTATTGTAAAAAAAAAAAAAAAAAAAGGGACTTTTCTATGTAGGGATCTGTGTAGAGGCTGGAGATAGTATGTTCAGGATGCTGTAGAGAGAATTCACACGTAAAGTAGGACATTGGAACTCTCCAAGGACCTTCCAACTCTGAGATGATACTATGTGGTGATATCACTATTTGCAAAATATTATCCTTGGATTCCTTAATGAGATTGTTTTAATCTCTTTTGTATATTTAGCACATCATTAACCAAATAGAAACTATCCCCAAATATAGGACATTTCTTTCCGAAACAGAACACCTAATAACTGCAAGTCATTTTTATCAACACATCAGCTTCCAGGCAGGATGGGCAGAAGCTTTGAATTGTGCATTTAACTGGATCTTACATAGCTGCTATTATCTTTGTTCTTTGACATCACATGTGAATTGATTTAGTTATTCCTCAAGGCCAATCTCCATGTAATTAGGCATCGCTTACTCACAGCTGAATGATATGAGCACTTCAGAGATAAGTAAATTGTTCCTTCTCATTTTTTTTCTTTCAAGTGCTGCATCAGAACACTTCCCAGAAGCCTGTGCCAGACATAAAACTGTCACAGAAGACAGGATCCCTCCTCTCAAATGGCCAATGCCATAAAAGAGAGGGAGAGAGCTCCAGGTAAGAATCAGATGTTTCTCTTTCAGTTGATCTCCCCGACTCCCAGGCAGTGAGCAGCTGGGCTGGACTGATGCTGACAACCAAGCCAATTGGACTGACATTTTAGGCAGTGGCCCAGCTGAATTTCTCGAGGTCATTCCTTCTTGCTGGTATGCAAAACCATACAATATTCACAAAAAGAAGACGCTAGAGGCTTTAGGACACTCTCCGCTACAGGATGATCTAGGCTTGTGGTTAAGTCACCTGACCCTTTCAGATCTCAAGATCTCATACACATCTGCAAAATGGGAATGCTAGCACATGCTCTGATTACTGAAGCAGGGCTGTCAGACTCATTTTCACCAGGGGGCACATCAGCCTGGCAGTTGCCTTCAAAGGGCCGAAGGCAATTTGAAGACTGTATGAATGTAACTACTCCTTAACTAGGGGCAAGGAGCTTGGTGCTGCCATTGGGTAGAAACAAGGTGCCAGGCTGGGTAAAACAAGGTGGAGGGCTGGATTTGGCCCATGGGCCTTGTGTTTGCCACCTGTGCAGGCATAAGGTATTATAAAAATTAAAAGATAAAAATGTTATGTACATATTATTTATTTTTAAAGATTTATTTACTTATTTATTTTTTAGAGAGAGGGGAAGGACGGGAGAAAAAGGGGGAAAGGAACATTGATTAGTTGCCTCTTGCATGCCCCCCAATGGGGACCTGGCCCTCAACCCAGGCATGTGCCCTGACTGGGAATCGAGCTGGTGACCTTCCGATTTGCAGGCAGGCACTCAATCCACTGAGCTACACCAGCCAAGGTTATGTATGTATTGTTTAAAAGTGGTTATTATTTGGGGGGAAACAATGAATAAAAGAGCCACCACTTTGTTAATCAGGAAGGTCCCAGACTGTTTAATTTCCATATGCCCGGTGCCTGAGTCACAGGGAAAAACGATGAAAGGCTGAGGCAGCATTTTCCAACAGACTCTAGCAAAGTAGAGTAGAATTTGTGAGATTCTGATCTCCTATCCTTCACCAATAATGTCAACTACTAACCAAGACTCTAGATAAACAATCCAAAGAATTTTGCTTGTGCTGAACACAAAATGTTTCCTCCCTCATTCTAGCTTAAAGCTTTTGAATATATGCTCAACATGAAACTTATCCCCCAAAAGATGCCATTGTTGCTTGCAAGAGAAATTTTTATAGTAAAAAAGCATTTATTTTAAAGCTTTTAACTCTAGTGGGATAGAACATTAAGAGCAATAGTGGGTTCTCCCCTTGGCGGTGCTGCTTTGTTCTGCTCTAACTGCTTTTATTTACCCCTCCAATCGTGTTGCCTAAATGAATAAAAGCTCATTATAGAAGGAAAACCATTTAAAGAATTTATTGGTGTTATGTAAACTACCCTGCTCATCTAAACAAATGGAGAGCAGAGTTGTCGGTGATTGTTGGAATCCGGCATTCTTGGAATTGTGTCAAGAAAACTCCCCATCCACTAAAAACCCATATGTACCCCTGATTGGAATGAGGTCCTTAGATTTAAGAATTTGCAATAACTATTCAGAATCACAGTTTTCTGGTTCTAGTTAAAAATAAATAAATAAATAAAAATCTGACTTTTTTACTGAAACGGTATGCTATTTTTTTTTTTCTGATGGTGGAGAAAATACTCTAACAGCAGAATGAAAAGATAACCATTTTTCTTTCCAAATATAGCTCTAAAAGATTACAATTGTTTCTTTTCCATCCTAAGCACTGTCTTCCTTTTACTTTTACCCACAGTTTTTTAAGTAAGCGTCTCTTTATCAAATTTTACTTTGAAAGACTCTGAGTTTAAATTCTGTTGGCGCTTCCTGCTTTTGTAGTCAGAGCACAGAGAATTATGGCCAAAGCATATCTTAAAAGTCAGTGTGTTGGCTGAGACACCAGCCAGCTTTTGCACAAAGGTGCTTTGTGAATCGTGAATCGAATGAATAGCATAATAAAAGCACAGACCTCTGGAAGTATCCACCTAATGCACGTTGGAGGGAGAAAGAATATGTAGTCTCTCACTTCCAAAACTATGGAAGTAAAATTAAAAAGGTTTGTGTTTATCCAAATCTACACATCTTTTTTCCCTTCTTTTCTTAGGGGGCGTTACTTATTCACAATGCAGTGTCTCTCGGATAGCCTGTGAAAGGCAGCATCTTGTCTGCCCAACACTCTTAAAAATGGGGAGCACAGGGACATCTGTTACCACAAGGCCCCACCCAATGGAGTGCAACAACTTCAATATCAGTATAAATCCAACAAAGGTCATGGGACACACGGAGGTTAAAAGCAATGATGAAGGTCATTCCCAAAAGTTGTCCACAAATACTTCTAACTAATTTATAGTGAGAATAGCTGGTGGAAGTCTCCTGAATTAAGTTCTGTGGTATTAAGTTCAGGCACAGCTTTATTTAAAAATTCCTCTGGATTTTCTTTCCCCTTCATTCTCCAAATTGTGTCATTTCTGACATTTTCTTAAAACTGAAATTCAAGCTATGCATAGTTTAAGAAAACACGTTAAATTGCAGAAGAGATAGAATGTAATATTTTGCTTAAATTATTAGCAGAAGGCTCAATGGGAGGAAATTTTGCTCCTATGCAGTCTGATCAAAAGGAAGAGCTAGTAGTGTTTCCTTGCGTGCTGGCCTGCATCTTTAAGCATCGTGTAATCCACCCTGTATTTCTGAGGCTATGAGTTTCTACCCATTGAAAAAGCCAGGTCCACTAGAGGCATTTCAAATCTTAGAAAAGCTTCAGGCAGGTTCAGTGGAAAGCACTTCCTGCCACCTAACCATCCCCCTTCAGAAAAAAGATGAATGAGCATTCTTTGCACAGACTACACAAAGCTCACGGCTTTGGCACAATGATATTCACTCAACTTCTCTCCATGTCGCATCCTCAGGGAGGACTTTTGTCTCAGGTCTCAGCAACATCCCTTTAATTTAATTTCCATCCAGGTCTTCATTTCTCCACCCCCAACCTGATGTAGTAATTGTTTTCTTGGGAAAACTCCACTCAAAAAAAGTACTTTTCCCAGACTCCTTTGCAACTAGGTGTAGCAGAGGCAACTTTGGCCTGTCATACTTCAGCATACTTCTGGAAGGATTTTGCTTCCCCCTTCTTCTTTTTTTGTCTACCAAGATCACAGATACAGAGCTGGAGCAACCACACGGTGACCATTAAATCACCACGTAAGTGAGAACCAGAGATAACTGAGTAATAGAGAAGGAAGATAGACTGCCAGATACTGGTATCGTGGAACCGCTATGTATGTGGCAGTCTAAAAACTAAGGAAACCTTCTTAATCAAAGATTTTCAAGAATTACACAATCTTGATACCTGTCTCTTCAAACAATTAGAAGGAAAGATATTAACTCTTGATGTCTATATTTCTCTCGAGCATCACTTTGTATGACATACTTGATAGAGAGTAAGAATATAATGTAAATGGAATTTCAGATACTTTGAGCAAGAGCTTCAATCACTAATGCCAATCTTATAGCCCTCTAATTTCTAGAAAGAAGTAGCATAAAACTTTATGGGAAACAAAATACCAGCACTTATTCTCCAATTTAAGTGTTTATGAACTTGGGAAATCACAAGGGCACATCGCCATACTGTTTATCTTTCAATACATGCATTGCCTTGGATTGTTTTTCTGTAACATTTTCTGTAAAAGAGAATATTGTTTTTTTCTCAAGGGCAAAGACTATAGCTTTACTTTCTCTGTATGCCAAACACATTGCTAGGGACCTGCTGGAATCTCATCAAACAATTTTGTGGTCAGATGTCTTATGTCATGTTTGAATAGTAAAATTTCCTTGTTTTAAAAAAAAGTCCTCTATTTTCTAGGGGGGAAAAAGAAGTGTAGCATGTCCTTCATACTCCCCTCAACACTGCAGACTTTCACCTCCCCCCACACTTGCTCTTGAAGGGGTGGGAGCCTCATCCAGAGCTCCAGTGCGCTTTCCCATTCTCTGGCCTCCCTTATGACACTGGTGTCTGGTGGTGTCTGAATATGCTAATTTCATCACCTTTTCCAGCCCAATGCCAATAAGCTATTTAAAGGGGATGAAATCTGTGGGTCTTTTTCAAATATTTAGTAAAACTTCTGACATACCACTTATCATTCTTCTACTTTCTCTTATCTTTTGAACCCATGTTCTCACCAAGACTTTGATTTACTATGAATGCCAGGCCTCACTAGCTCGTGATCATATCAGGTTATAATACGCCAGCCCCTACCCGCTCTCACTGGAGCTCATCTACCCTCATCTACCAATTTCTTTCTAGGGGCTGCAAGAGCACTGTTCACAGGTCTGAAGCTGCTCCCTCGCGCTCTTTTTCCCAGGTCTAGTTGTTCAGCTTTGATGCTCTGAAGCTTCTGCCACTAATGTACTCAAGGGACCACTGATGGCCTCCAATGGCCACAGTGCAGCTACTCCAAACTCAAGATAGAGACTTGGTTCTCCTGTTTTCCACTTTGTCTCAAGCAATAAATAGCTTTTTCCTAATTCACTACAACCTAGTCAATAATAAGGCTGAAATAGGGGAAAAACCCCTACACAAACAAAGCAAATTCTGAGACTGAAATTAGCTTTGTTCTTGGAAACATTCTTGGAGAAAAGGAAAGAAAGATTAACCAAAAGAGAAGTTTGGATGCAGTTTAGCTTCATCGAAGAACTAGTCAATCCTAAAGAATGTTCGGGAGCTGAAATGACTCTTCAGAATGTTCCAGAGTTGATGCTAGAGGACCAAGTCTTTATACAAATTCATCAACCAGTCACTGATACAGGTTTCCCTGGAAGGGGCCGTGACCTTGGGCTGCATGATTCTTTTCAACTAAGAATCCCAAAAGGAGCCCACAGCTGAGAGCCATTTGTCAGCAGCATATCCTGAGCTGGGGGAGAATCTAGGCAGCAAATCACAACATCTACACAAAATATCTGTGTTTTAAATAGGGAATTTCATTGTATGTATTTTCCTTCTAAGTATGATACCATGAACAATTCTTCTTCCCTTATAAGGTAACTTTATCTTTCTCTTCCTATAAATCCTAGCTATCCTCTGAAGTCAATTCCAATTCTGCAAATGCCTCAACTACTATACTACCATGTGTACCCTAGATGTTTCCTGAGTATGTAATAATTATCACAAAACCTACTAACAAAAACTGTATAAATATTTTGAAGATTCAAAGGCTCATAATCATTTTACAGAGCTCTTAGAACAAAGTGCACAGTATAGAGATTTCTTACAGCACTTCCTTAAATTCTCATCTCTAAACAGTAGCTATTATCATTAGCAACAAGTACAATAAAGCATATGCCAGCTATTAAATACCAGCAAATGAAAGTGTTTCACATGGAAAATATAGGTCATTAATATCTTAGAAAGTTAAGAGAGGTGAGTGAAATTGAATTATTTTAGAGAACTTAATGATACTAGAATATCCTATTCTAATAGTGGCGTCGAAAACAATACCAGAAAAGAAATATATACTAATTTCAGAATTTGCTTATCTAAAATTTCCTCAAAGTGTAGCCAATATTTATTGGTCTCTCTAGATCTAGCAGTATTTATAATAATATCATGTTTCCATAAATTTTATAAAAACAATCATGTATTTCCTGAGGACCATCTTAAAACACAATTTAACCCATATTTCTCACTGTATTTTAGAATAATGAAGTAATTAATATAGAAAAAAATGTACTGGTGTCAAAATGATTTTATAACTATGAGAGTTTTGTGAACTTTCCTAACCATAAAACATCATTTCAACACATTAGTAACCTCTAATTTAGGACTTTTCATTATTCAGTCCCAGGGATTTTGTAAAACATAAAAGAAAACGTAGTAAGTTAGTATTTCTATCTGGATAATTGGACCATAACATATTTTTATAAACTTTTCAATGAGGTATAACATTTATACAATGCATAAATGTTAAATGCAATCACCACACAGATCAAGATCTGGAATATAAATGACAAGATTAAAATGAAAAAGAGACAAATCTGCAATTATAATTAATTCTGTCAATTTATGTATTTTTTAAGGTAGGTTATTAAGTGCATACAAGTTTAGTTGGTTTGGCTCCTTATTTCACTGACCTTTTTTCATTACAAAATGAAACATCTCTCAATACTGCTTACAGTAAAATCTTTGCCTGATAGCATTATAGCCACATTAAGTTTCTTTTTGTTGTAATTTATATGGTGTGTCTTCTTCATCTTTCTATTTTCAATTTATGTTTAAAGTGAATCTCTATGGAGAGCATGCATTTGGATTTTTAAAATCCATTTGTTTGCTTTTATTTGATGTTTCATTTTTCTTTATTTCAAGTATATTTTATGATTATGCTATTACAGTTGTCACATTTTTTCTCACATTTACTTCCCTCCACCTTGCACACCCCTCCCTCCAGCATCTCCCACCCCACCTTAGTTCATATCCATGGGTTGTACATAAGATCCTTGGTTTCTCTATTTCCCATGCTATTCTTAACCCCATCCCCGCCCCATCTATTTTGTCCCTACCAATTACGGTTCTTATTCCCTGTACCTTTCCCCCATTCTCCCTTTTCCCCTTCCCCATTCCCTGTACCCACTGATGACCTTCCATGTGATCTCCATTTCTGTGATTCTGTTCGTGTTCTAGTTATTTGCTTACTTTTTGTTTTTGTTTTTTAGGTTCAGTTGATAATTTTGAGTTTCTTGTTATTTTACTGTTCATAATTTTGATCACCTTCTTTTCCTTAGATAAATCCCTTTCATATTTCATATAATAACGGCTTCATGATGATGAATTCCTTCGACTTGACTTTATCTGGGAAGAACTTTATCTGCCTTTCCATTCTAAATAATAGCTTTGCTGGATAGAATAATCTTGGATGTAGGTCCTTGCCTTTCATGACTTTGAATACTCTTCCCAGTCCCTTCTTGCCTGTAAGGCTTCTTTTGAGAAATAAGCTGATAGTCTTATGGTAACTGTCTCCTTTTCTCTTGCTGCTTCTAAGATTCTCTCCTTCTCTTTAATCTCAGGTAATTTAGTTTTGATGTGTCTTTATGTGTTTCTTCTTGGATCCAACTTCTTTGGGACTCTCTGAGCATCCTGGACTTGCATGTCAAGTTCCTTTGCCAGACTGGGGAAGTTTTCCTTCACTATTCGTTCAAATAAATTTTCAGTGTCTTGCTCTTCCTCTTCTCCTTCTGGCACCCCCTATGATTCAGATGTTGGAATGTTTAAAGTCATCCCAGATATTCCTCAGAGTTTCCCCATTCAAAAATGAGGAGGGGAGAGCCTCTCCTCATTTTTTTTTTTTTTGAGTTCTTGTTTCTTCATTCTTTTCTGATTGGATGTTTATTTCTTTGTTTTGTTTCAAATAATTGATTTGAGTCCTAGCTTCCTTCACTCTTAGTTCCCTATATTTTCCTTTATTTCACTTTATATAGCCTTCATTTCTTCCCTTTTGTGTGCCATACTTAATAATTTCTCTGAGCACCCTGATTACTAGTGTTTTGAACTGTGCATATGATAGGTTGCCTATCTCCTCATTGCTTAGTTCTTTTTCTTGAGTTTTGATCTGCGCTTTCATCTGAACCATATTTTTTTGTCTTGACATACCTGTAATGTTTTAAGAGGCAGAGCCTTAGGTATTCACCAGGGCAGAGCAACTCTCATTGCTGCGTTGTGGTGCTGTCTGTTGGGGAGGGGTCCAAGAGGGAACAAAGCCACTTTCTGAGCTCTCACCCCACTTTCTGTCACTTCCCTCACTTCCCACCTGTGGATTGTGCTCTTTCGGGTGCTAATTCCTGGGTGGGTGGGCTTTTGTACATTCTAGGGCTCCATGCATCTCTCCAACAGACTCTCCTGTGAGACTGGGAGTTTCTCCCACTGCTGCAACCTCCACAGATTTTACAGCCAGAGATTTTGAGGCGTTAGTTCCCTGCACTGGAACCCTGGGTTGCATGGTCTGTCTTGCTCCCTACTTGTTCCTCCCAGTTTATACACACACAAATGTGGGAATGCCCAGTCTGTCAGCCACCACCTTGACCACCCTGGTCCACCAGCCACCACCTTTTCATGTGACCTCTGAGCCCCTCCTACCAGTCTGAATGAATGTTCTTTAACTCCTTGTTTGCCAGACTTCCATACAGTTAGATTTTCTGGCAGTTCTGGTTGTTTTTTGTTTTTAACTTTGTTGTTATCCTTCTTTTGGTTGTGCAAGAAAACAAAGCATATCTACCTATGCCCCCATCTTGGCTGGAACTCTTGATTTTTTATTCTTTTATTCCAGTTGACATACAACATTATATTAGTTTCAGGTGTACAATGTATTGATTAGACATGTATATAATTATGAAGTCATCACCTTGATTAATCTAGTACTCATCTGACAACATAATGTACTTTATGTTCCTGTAACTTTTTATAACTGGCAATTTGTATATCTTTATCCCTTCCCCTTTTTCATTTGTTTTTTAAATAGTGCCTAGTCCATTTATATGTAATATGTACTGTAACTGCATTTAATAGCATCTAAATAATTGTTTTTCTTTGCTCCACATAAGATTTGTTCTTTTTAAAAAATTTGTTTTCTGCCTTCTTTACAATTAATTAAAAATTTTGGTTTTTTCCTTTTATTTCTTCTTTTAGCTTGTTTATATTTTAGTCCTTCTTAGAAGTTGCCCCAGACATTACAGTGTTAATCTTTGCCTTCACACATTCCTCCTAACATTTGTATTTTCATCACTTCCAAACAATGCAATAATCTTACAACAATTTAACTTCATTTATATTCCTCTTAATATTTATACCATTATCATTATGTATTACCTTAATATATTACAAACCACAGATATTATTGTTTTTAAACACCAATATCCTTTATTTTTACTCATATATTCACACTTAACATTGTCCTTTATTTCTTCCTGTAGTTTCACACATCCATCTGAAATACTTTTTCTTTACTTTAAATAATTTAGGCTATATCTTATAGCCTGCTTCTGTTAGTAACAATTACTCTCAGATTTTCTTTATCTTCTTACTTCATATGATTTTTCAAATAATTTTTTAAATATTTGAGTAAGTTTAGATTTACATAACAGTCACAATGGGTCTATGGAGAGGTTTCCAAAGCCTTTACCCAGAATCCCTAATGTTTAGCATTTGATAACTCCAAGATTAAAACAGTAACACTACTATTAACTAACCTACAGAGTTTATTTGTGTTTCATCAAGTTTTCCTGTTCACTAATGTCATGTTCATGTCTTAGGATACAATCTGAGATAATGCATTTTATCTAGCATCTTCATTTTTAAAGAATATTTTTATTGTGTATAAAATTCTATATTGGTCATTGTTTTCCTTTTACCTCTTTAAAGATTTAATTGTATTGTTTTATGAAACAGTTTCTCCAAAAAGTTAGCCATCAGCTTAATTGCTACTGCTTTAAAAATTGCCTCTGGCTGATTTGAAGCTTTTGTTAATTACATAGATTTTTATTTATTTAATATCATATGTCTAGATATAAATTTCTTTGTTCTAATATTTATTTGATGTCACTGAGTCTCTTGTACACGTGGGCTAATCTCTTCCTTCAATTTTGGAAAATTCCCATATGTTATCTCTACAAATACTGCTTCTGCCCAATTCTCTTTCAAGTCTCCCTCTTGAATTTCAAGCATGTGCATGTTAGAAATTTTCTTGTCTTATGTCCCTGTGCTATGATTGATTCTTTTCATCATTTCTGTTTATTTCAGAATAAATAATTTCTATTGACCTATCTTCATGATCACTAACACTGTCTTCCACTGTATTCAGTTTGATATTAGCCACCTACAATATTCTTATTTTCAGAAATGTAAATTTTATTCTATTTTATAACTTCTAATTTTATGCTAAAATCTCACTATTTTAATTCACTTGTTCATCTTTTTCTCTCTTTTTAAAATGAATTTACAACATTTTTTTTAAGTGTTTGTGGTTCTGGCCAAGATGGAGGTGTAAGTGGACACACTGTGCCTCCTTGCACAACCAAAATTAAGGACAACAAAGATTTAGAAATAAGAAAACAACCAGAACTAACAGAAAATTGAACTGTACAGGAGTATGACAACCATTCAGAGGGGTGGAGTTGCAGCAGGAAAAGTAGAGGTTGACAGACCTGGGTGTGCAGGATCCCCGGGCATGTAGGTGGTGGCTAGTGGACCCCAGGCACACAGGTGGCAGCTAGTAGACCCCAGGCACAGGGTGGCAATGGGCAGACCCAGTGAGGCTGCACAAGGTGGCTGGCTGACCAGGTGGTCCCACATTCACACACAGATAATCCAGGCAAAAATGCGGAGCAAGATAGACCTCACAACCCAGGGCCCCAGTGCCAGGTAATAAAACCTAAAAACACCAATTGAAAACACTTCTAGGGGTTGAGGTGCCAGGAAAGAATCCCGGCCTCACAGGAGAGTTTGTTAGGGAGACCCACAGGGTCCTAGAATGTACACAAGCCCACCTACATGGAAATCAGAACCAGAAGGGCCCAATTTGCTTGGGGAAAGTGGCAGAAGGGACTGGAATCTGAGAGAGAACAGAGCAAGAGCCATTGTTCCCTCTCGGACCCCACTCCCACATACAGCATCACAATCCCGTGACTGGGCTGCCCTGCCCTGGAGAACACCTAAGGCTCACTACGTAACAGCTGCAACCAGACCAAAAAAAAAGGCTCAAACAGGAGAACAGATCAAAGCCTCAGAGCCAATTCATCTAAGCGATGAAGAGATAGCCAACCTATAAGATGCACAGTTTAAAGCACTGGTGATCAGGATGCTCACAGAATTGGTTGATTTTGGTCACAAATTAGATGAACAAATGAAGGCTACACTAAGTGAAATGAAGGAAAACATACAATAGTGATGGGAGGAAAACTGGAACTCAAATCAATGGAGTGGACCAGAAGGAGGAAAGAAACAACCAAACAGAACACAAGGAAGAAACAAGAGTTCAAAAAAATGAGGAGAGGCTTAGGAACCTCTAGGACAACTTTAAGTATCCCAACATCCAAATTATAGGGGTACCAGAAGGGGAAGAGCAAGAGCAACAAGTGGAAAACTTATTTGAACAAATAATAAAGGAGAACTTCCACAATCTGGCAAAGAAAATACACTACCAAGAAGCCAGGAAGCTCAGAGAGTCACAAAGAAGTTGGACCCAAGGAGGAACATACCAAGGCACATCATAATTATATTAGCCAAGATTAAAATGAAGGAGAGAATTCTAGAAGCAGCAAGAGATAAGGGGACAGTCACCTACAAAGGAGTTCCCATCAGACTGTCAGCTGATTTCTCAAAAGAGACCTTCCAGGCAAGAAGGGGCTGGAAAGAAGTATTCCAAGTCATGAAAGGCAAGGACCTATATCCAAGATTGCTCTATCCAGCAAAGCTGTCATTTAGAATGGAAGGGAAGATAAAGCGCTTCTCAGATAAGGTCAAGTTCAAGGAGTTCATCATCACCAAGCCCTTATTATATTAAGTGTTAAAGGGGCTTATCTAAGAAAAAGAAGATAAAAGGTAGGACAGTAAAAAGGCAGCAAACTCAGAGATACTAACAACCACACCTAAAAAAAAGCAAACTAAACAAATAGCTAGAGCAGGAACAGAAACACAGAAATGGAGATCACATGGAGGGTCAGCAACAGGGCAGTGGGAGGAGGAGAGAGGGAGAAAAGGTGCCAAGAATAAGTAGCATAGATGGTAGGTAGAAAATAGACAGGGGGAGGGCAAGAATAGTGTGGGAAATGTAGAAGCTAAAGAACTTATGACCCATGGACATGAACTAAAGCGGGGAATGTGGGTGGGAGGGGGTGTGCAGGGTGGAGGGGAAGAAAGGGGGGAATGGGACAACTGTAATAGCATAATCAATAAAATATAGTTTTTTTAAAGTGTTTGTTAGCTACGTCCAATACCTAGATTGTCAGGGGGTCTGCTTTTATTGCCTGTTTTGCTCTTGCTAACTGGTCATATCATTCTATTTCTTCATATTTTTATTGTGTGTTTTATCATGTGTCTGACATTGTGTAAAAATATTATAGTACCCCCTGATGGTGTTGTTTCCCATAGCGAAAGTTATTCTTTTTCCCTCTCCAGCAAATAAGATAAAAAATTGATTACTTAAATCCAATAAGAAATTTTGCTGAGTCAGGTCTAAGTTACAGTTTTAATAAAAGGCTGTCCACTATTGGTTCAAAAATATTACTTGGGCATGGGCACCATGGATTTTTGCTTTAGACTCTGGGAAAGCTTTGTTTAGTCTGGAAAATCTGTGAAAGATACCGTTCTGTTCATTATAGATTTTGAGCTTAGCTCTATATTTTCCTGCTCCACTCTGCTTCAAATGTAGTGATGTGTCCTGCATGAGGGAACTACCTGACATTTCACCTATCTTTTATAAATCTTGACCCAGTCCCCAGGCTTATATCTCATGAGAAAAAGATACTGTAGTTTTGAGTATCCTCTAGATTCAGCCAATTTTATTATCCTATACAACTGGCAAAAGAAACAAACTTGGGGAAAAAAAAAAACAGTGGACTGGTGGCGGCCAGGGTCTGGAAATAGGGAAATAGGCAAGATGTTCTTTAAGGCTACATACTTGCAACTAGTAGCTAAATAACCCTGGGTATCCAATACACAGCCCAGTCATTACAGACAATAAAACTGTATCATAAACATCAGTTTGCTAAGACACTATATCTTAATTATTCCCAGCACTAGAAAAAATGATAATTATATCATGAGAGATGTTCGCAAATACTATGATGACAAACTTATTGTAATATAAATGTATCAATCAATGTTGTGTGCCTTAAATTCACACAATGTGATATATCAATTATACTTCAATTTTAAAAAAATGTCTAGTTTTTCCTTGACTATGACTCCCCTCTTTAGACTAAGGCTGATCTCCTTCCTGGGCTTTCCCAGAGGGAAAAATGGCTGGCAGTCATAAACTCTTTTAGGAAAGGCTCTTCCCTCTCCAGAATCTTATTTCACCTATTATCCATGTTCACAAAATAATCCAGTATCTTTCAAAATACAATTTTGTAATTTATCTTAGAGTTCAAACTTGTTGCAGTGGAACCGTTGCCTTCCCATCATTTATTATATTATACTTACAAGTAGAATTTCAATGCCATTATATTTAAACAAATAAACATGGGCTTAATTGTTTGAGATCTATATTAACAAACAGAATTGTAAATTGCCATAAATGCAAGTCTTTGGCCTATGATGTTGAAAATCTGGAAAGAGTAATGATACTGTACGCAATGCAAAATCATTGGCATGACTCACCTACTCATGCCTGAAGCGGCCAAGATATGGTCACTCTAGAACATGCCACTTGGAAAGCAATAGCTTCATTTATGTTGGAACTAGTTATATACCTGGAATGAATATATATGCCAGTTTTTCCTGGGTGATCTCCATTTATACCTATAGTCATTTTATAACTACAAGTATATATATATCACAGATAAAATGATAAGTGATATGGTCCCACCTCAGTTTATATATGGATATATAGAAAGATAACATTCTGATTTTCACTGTGTGTCCTCACTACATGCCTGTGCACGTCATCAGATCTTACTGTCAACCTACCAGTATACTTAGGTTTCCGAATCATGGCCTGTGTCACTTGCCAAGAAACAGAGCAAAAATACGACTCATATTCTACATATTTCTTTATAATAAATACCTTCAGCTTCAAAATTCTTTTTTTCTATCATGTTCATGTCTGCAGCTTTCAAAAAACCACCAGAAAAAGTTCACTATTAAAGCAACTTTATACCCTTATTGGTAAAATGTAGTTCAGTCTTATTAAAATATTTTTATATTTGACTATGAACTGTTTACTGTTTTAAAACATTTATATATGTATTTTTTCTTTAAGCATAATATAACAGACACTTTAAAAACAAAGTCAGAAAACAACTTTGGAATTTTTATCATTTTTATAAGCAACATATAAAACAGGTTGCATTTAATTCTCCATGGAATGTAGTTTGGAAATGAGGTTGAATTATTTGCAGATAATAAATTTAGTCCCTAAAATATGCTTGGTACATTGTAGAAAATCTTGTTGGTTAAATCACTGCAGCCATCAAGTTGATCTTAAAGTGTCTCAATATGCTTTTGACTGATACCATCTGTTATATACTGAAAAAATTATTTTCCTTTGGAAGGTATTCATCAAATTATAGGTGACATATTTGTTTGAGAATATACTAGACCATCTGGTTCTATAAAAACAGGTTCCTAAAAAATACTGCATCTCATCTTACTTACACCATTCATATTTTTCAGAAGCTCTTTTGTTACATTCCAAAACAGAAATGTGCAATATTTTTGGCTCCTGGTTAAAAAAAAAGCAAAGAAAACCATTTACAAAGAGATGTTTTTAAGCACTGTGATACTGTACAGCTATTCACTAAAAGAATGAGGAGGGTATACAAAAGAATGGAGTGCGGTGAAGAAAGGGAGGAGGCATGACGAGCTCGATGAATATTTCATATCCTGAATAGAAAACCATTAAAACAAAGGCCTTCATGAAATTTCCCTGCATATACAAGCTCTTTAGAAGGCCTAGGTATGTTTTCCTATTTGTAATCATTAAATCTAAATTTTCAGTTTATAGACATACTCCCTTCCCTCTTACTATACTGTAGTTGCTACCTGGTGATATAAAAAGTTATTTCTATACCTAGGGACATTTTTCTATTTATTAAAATAATAAATGAGAAACCTCAAAATATAATCTCAGCTTTGATTTTCTATTTGATTTTGATAAACTTGGTGAAGGTCAAATTTCCTCCAACTGTAAAATGAGCCATTTTCCCACCAAAACAAAATTTATCTAAATCAGGTAGAAATTTTTTTAGTAACTAGAGCAATTTTATCTCAAAGTTTTCTACTGTAAATTACTGCCTGCTTTTATCAGTTATTTTTACAACACTCTGGTACTGTATATTCTAATATAAAGAAAGGAGTATTTTGACTGCTACTTTTTAAGACCTAGGTTTGAGATTGGAAGCTTGCTGAACAGCAAATGTTCAATTGTCAAAGGGACACTTTGGATGAGATCCAGAGTACATCAGAACATTGCCAATGTAACATCTTAGAAGAAAATAAAAAATCTGCATATGTGTTAGTGTGAGAAGTGTAGCAGTTAGGAAAACCAATGCAAATGTAGAGATCTCAGAATAAGTTCAATTCCATTTCAAATTTCCCAGCAAATGCTAGGCCCTTTTGGATCCACTTCTATCATTGATGAAACAAATCACTGAAAAAATGAATGCCTAAATAGAAACAATATCCCCTACATTAAGTGTTGCAGAAAAGTTCTTTCATGGTTGGTTCTGAAAATAATATGTTCCCCTTGCAGAAATGAGAAAAAGTCTCCAAAAGGAGACAACTGAATTTCAGTTTATAGTGAGGGTCTTGGTGACTAAGCTGTAAAAGCAAAAGACAAACAGGTATCAGGCCATCCTTAAGAAAACTTTCTGTATTGAGACTATATCATTACTTTAAAAAATTAATTTCAGTATATAAATATTTCAAGTATTGATTACACAAATATTTATTAATTAGATACTTATTTGAATTATGATACTTCACATTCCTGAGTATGGTAATACTTGAATAAATTAATTATTATCACAGTGTGAGATAAAATGCACACAACATTTTACTTTATGCATGATTCTAACTTATTTTCTGAAGAGCCTAATTAATTGGTAATAACATATTTATCTTATAGATCAGATAATAATTATTAATCAGGCTTTCAAGACAAAGAGAATCTTAAAAGCAGCAAGAGAAAAGCGGTTAGTTTGCATACAAAGGAGCTCCCATAAAACTGTCAGTTGATTTTTCAACATCAGCTTTGCAAGCCATAGGGATTTGTAGGAAATAAAGTGATGAAAAGCAAGGACCTACAACCAAGATTACTTTACCAAGCAAAGCTATCATTTAGAATAGAAGGACATATAAAGAGTTCACCAGACAAAAAAAATGCTAAACACCAAATCAGTATTATATGAAATACTAAAGGTTCTCCATTAGAAGAAAGAAAAACGTTAAAAGTATGAAAAATAAAATGGCAATAAATATACATATCTATCAAGAATTGAATCTAAAAAACAAATTCAATGAACAAGCAGAACAGGAACAGACTCATAGATGCAGAGAACATTTTGACAGTTGCCAGATGGGAGTTAAGTGAGCGGGATGGGTGAAAAAGGTGAAGGGATTAAGAATACAAATTGGTTTTTACAGAATAGTCATGGGGATGTAAAGTACAGCATGGGGCATGTAGTCAATAATATTGTATTAACTATGTATGGTGTCAGATGGGTATGAGATTTATTGGGATGATCACTTAGTAAGTTATATAATATCTAATTACTGAGGTGTACACCTGAAACTAATATAACATTGTATTTCAACTGTAATGATTAAAAAATAATAATTATTACACACAGAGATTTTAAGATTTTAAGATTGCAGAGCTGTATATATGTATACAAAACTATGTTGAATTAAAATAATGAACATATTAAACATTGTTCATGTAAACTTCAAAGAATGTTACAAATTACCTAAACCCACTAGGTTATTTATATTATCTCAGTAAAATTTCAGGAATAAATGTTTAAATACCAAGTAGATTTACTGTTCTTTAATGTCAACTTAAATTATAATTTTAAGACCCTTAATTAACTTCAACGCTTTAGACTTAATTAACTTTAGGACCTAAAATTTGGAAATGCTTAAGTTATTAAAATAAATAGAAACCCCTACTCATAACAGATGGTTTGCAAATACCATCAAATAAAAATACTTAGTCACCACTCAATAATTTTTACTTATGTATTCTTGTTTATTTGTAAACACATTTGTTCCTCTTAGTATTTATTTTAAAAGGATAAAATTAGTGAGGTGAAAATAGTGTATTAAAATATGCTTATAAAAACAATTGCATTTTAAAACTAATGATTTAAACTGAAGTGATATCTTATTGTGTTGTGTATGTCTATATATTTAAAATAAAAATATTTAGATCTAGTAAGATTCAATTGAAAAGGAACCTATGCATAATAGAGAAGTGAGCACTGATTGTTCACAAAGAAAATTGGTCTTTAAGTGTACAGCCTGTTTGCAAT
Organism: Anoura caudifer; assembly: GCA_004027475.1. Lineage (NCBI taxonomy): Eukaryota > Metazoa > Chordata > Mammalia > Chiroptera > Phyllostomidae > Anoura > Anoura caudifer. The sequence goes on from PVKU01001105.1 coordinate 23,945, forward strand.
ACAAGGCTGTGCAAATATCCTTGGTCTTTTCTTCATTTTCTATAGAGATAACAAAAGATTTCTGCCTGGCCACTGTTATGTGCACTGTTAAAAAGGTTTTTGAGTCTTGAGCTGCTTTAGTATATTTTATAACTATAAACAATTATAAGCAAACAAGAAAATAAAAGATTTCTCACCTCTGTAAAGCTATCATGCCTTCATTATTCTAATCTATTACTATGATTAACAGCATAGTCAATACTGTGGTGATTTCTTGCTCTTGAACACCTGTGATTTTATCCAATGACCATTTCATTGTTGATCTGCTCCAGATGAAACCCTCAAGTTTTAAAGTTGACCAGGTGCTTTTTAAATATAAATATAAATATAAATATATAAATATATATATATAATCTCTGATACTCCCTTGAAGAGCAGACTCCCTCTCCTGTTACAAGGATTGTGTCTTGAACAGGAAGAATACTAGCAATAGTGAGTTAAGGTAGATATGCTTCAGATTTTCCTTAGTTCAATGAGAAATAGAAGCTCAACCAAACCTAGATTAATTTCATTTAGGGAAAATGTAATTAAATATGAACATAACTTAGTGATGGTATAACCTTTGAATATGGGTAGAAGTATGCTCATGTTTATGAATATGGGCTGACACAATGATGCCCAAGAAATTAACTTCTAACAAAATTTTATTTCTAGGTTTTAAACACCTTGGTAAAGATCACTGCTTCTTGCCAAAGTGGAGAAACAAGGGCCAGTTTTTCTCTCATGTACTTTTAAAACTGTATATATTCACTGTTGAGTTGCTTTGGTATATTTCATAACTATAAACAATTATAAGAAGCAAACAAAAGACATACAAAATATATGGAGGATTTTGGAGACATTGGATATCAGGAAGTGAAAGACAACAATCCATGAGAAATGGAAAACGAGTGGGGTGAGCTCTGTGATTGCCCAGCCAACTACTCTGTTAGTGTTTCCAGGTTATGGCACAGAAGGGAGAACCGCCATTGAGTAAATAGCTTAGAATTCCTTGAAGCACAAACTACCAAATTCACTCAAGAAAAAATAAATATCCTAGGTAGCCCTATATTTATTAAAGAAATTAAGATTGTACTTAAAAAAAACCTTCTGACAAAGAAAAGTCCCAGCCCAGATGACTTCACTGGCGAATTTAACCAAATATCTAGAAAGATATAGTATCAATTAGTGTCAATTCTTCAGGAACTCTTTCAGAAAATAAAGGAGGCAGCATTGCTTAATTTATTATAAAAGAAAGAGCATTACCATGATATTAAAACCAGATAAAGATATTACAAGAAAAGAAGGCTCCAAACTAGTATCCCTCAAGAACATAAATGTAAAAATTCCAAAGAAAATTTTAGCAAACTGAATCCAACAATACATAAAAAGTATAATACATCATGAATAAATGAGATTTATCATGGATTACAAGATTGGTTTATCATTCAAAAAATTAATGAGTATAATTCACCATATTGAACAACCAAAACAGAAAAAACCATATTGAGGCAGTTTAGTAAGGAATGAGGAAAAATTCCTTGGCAAGTGGAACAAGGAAAGTGAGACAAATGACTGAACCAATGGCAGGGGTGGCTGAGCAACTGACAACCAGCTAATAAATCACAAGACCCTACCCCCCCTAACAAAGTTGCCTAAAAGCAGATGGTTTAAATTACCATATTCATGGAGGCAGATAACAAAAACTAGTTAGATCCAGGCTAATCCATGACTGACGTGAAACTGACCAGAGAATGACCCCAAATTCCATTACATGCTCATCTTAATACATCAACATACTTAATGATATACCCAATGCCACCATGATTAAAAGCAAAAGATCCATAAAAGGTCAAAAGATGGCTGACAAAACTCTTCTGAAATGTCTCCACCCTTTCGTCAGAAATATAATAAATATTCTTTGGGATCCTCCCTGGAACCTTCCTTAAAATCTCTTGGTATAGAAAAATAGATAAAAATTCTCAGGACAAAGAACACCAGCATGCACTCTTCTCTGAGCAGAGTATGCCTGTGCCCTTTTCTCAGGCACATACTTTTGCTTCTTCTATCCTAAGCTCTAAGGGTTCCAATAAGTCCTGCAACCAAGGGAGCAGTGGGCAGCAGCAGCTCATCCCAGGCTTACCCCTGGTCCTGTCTCCAAGGGCCCTTCCTTTGCCTCACTATTCTGAACTTCAATAAACTTATTTTTACTTTCAGCTGTACTTAAATTCTTTCCTACACAACTCAAGAACCTTGCCATCCCAGACCATGTCCAGACAGGACTAGCCTCCCCTCAGACCAATGACAAAATAATATCTCAATAGAAGCAGAAAAGAATTGACAAAATCTATGATCCTTTCCTTATTAAAACTCTGTTAACAAACTATGAATAGAAGGGAACTTCCTCAACCTGAAAAAAAGCACTTAATGGTGAATGTTTTTACCTTAATGTCAGAAATAAGGATGCATGATCTCCCCATGTCTAGTCAACATTGTAACAGGGGTAAGAACAAAAATAAAAGAAATCTCTATTGTAGAAGAAGAGGTAAAACTGTCATTATTCATGGATAATATAATTGTATAAAAAATCAAATGGGATCTATAAAAAATGTGAGTTAATACAAGAATTATAAATGTAACTAGTAGGTTCTCAAAAGAACTTAAGAATAACTATCTCTAATATTTGGAGCTCAAAAGTGATTTTTACATGGGGTGAACTCCAGAAAATTACAATTGTTTTAGTTAAAAGATATGGAGATACAGTTTACTTATTCTAACCACAAAATATCTTTAAATAATCGAACCACTGGTGGTGTCTATGACAATTCTATAAAAATAACATGTGTGGATTGGCCTTGCTGTAAAACTGCTTGTGTTATAGGTCAAATATTATGGACATTGCCCTTATTGTTTCCCTGTACTACTCATGACAAGGTGATTGTTTGCATAGTTTCAACATAATTAGATAAACCAAATTTATAATCATAACCATAACATAAATGTCATACTTGAAAGCTAAGTTCATTTAATTAAATATGATAAGCCCACACTAAAGGAATCAGAACTGCACTTCATATATGAAACTTGGTCTAATACCTACTCTGTAACTAGGGTTCCAGCCTCACAGTGAAATGTATATGTCTCCAGGCCTGGAAGGTCAGATACGGTGATAAACTTTATCAGGGGTATAACAAAGAATGGTGGGTAACTTTTAGATGGTAGTGGGCAATCCTAGAAGAAAACTGCCACTTGGTGATTAGTCCTTTTCCTTGGAGTAGATAAGGCAATAAGAGCAGTTACAAGGAAAGAAGGAAGAAAGGAAGGCAGGGAGGAAGAAGGGTAGAAAAAATGAAAAAAAAATTAAGGAAAAAAAGGAAAAGAGAGGGAAATGGAAATAAGAGGACCACGGAGAAGAAAGAGAGGGTGAGTTGATGAAGAAGGAGATAAATGAGGAGGGGTGGGTGAGGAGAACAGAAGAGAGTGAATGAAGTGAAGGAAAGAAAAGGAAATTCTGGGACAATACAGCCTGTATTTTTTTTTAAATCTCTGACTATAAGTTAATTCTCTGTCCTTATTATGGAATAACTCTAGTTTTGTTAAGTAAACAGCAAGAGTGTTAATCAACACCTTTAATTGGGCTGAGGTAAATAAACTAGGCCATGTTAAAAAGAGCATAGATAAGATAAAAGCTTTAACCCACAGACTATATAAAACAGCTAAGACTGATTCCAAGTTGTCATAGGATTTTGTTTAGAAATATCCCTATTATATAGGAAAAGGAATGCATTATAATGAAACACTGTGGAAAGCCTGGTAAGCATGACTCTGTGTGTCTGTGTGTCTGTACGTGTAATAAATTAACCTGTGTCTAGTTTTTGCATTTATTAAAAATGTAAAACTCAATGAATGATCTTAGCACAGCTCTGTGATGAGAACCTTTTCTTTTCTTTTCTTTTTTTTTTTTTACTGACACAGATCTTTGAAGATTGTCTGTCAAAGGAGGCCTTTAAACTAACAACTATCCCCAATCTGTTCTGAGACAGAATCTTCTTATGTAATCTAATATAAAACCTCACCCCCCTGAAAACTGATATTCATGATGAACTATTTAAGCAATTTCTGATAGACATTAGCTGGATTAAAATCTCTTTGAAGAAACTAGTAACCTACCCAAGCCAGTTGAGTGTATTAGGCCTTGAACTTAATTTCTTTGAATTTCACCACTCTTTTCTCTAAAACTGTCTCTATCAAGAGAGAAATCCTTGAAATGGCCTGATATATAATCTGTAAAATCCTTAAAGAACCTTGGGAATGCATACATAGCTAGTTACTCTATGTCATTTAATAGCACTTTGTGCAAGAGGAACGGTAATTGTAAAATTTTAAGTCATTTAAAAAAACAACATTGAAGATAAACTACACTATTGTTGCTTAAGAAATATAATGATTATTATATTAAAATAATCATTACATTAGCCACTGGTTTGAGGAAAAGACAATTCCAAGATTATCAGCAACATGTGTGTGACATGACAACTACCCCTGGGGTGACATGTGCCTAAACAGGGAAACATATGCCTAAACAGGGAAAATAAGAACAATGAACAATTCTTGGTGAATAGAGCAAATTAGAAAACCCAGCTGGTGGTTAGAGTTCTGAGCAGGATTAAACATTGCAAATGGCCTATGGTGTCAGGGAAAGTAGTCAGGAGATCTCTTCTGCATGCTGCATGATGCTACCAGCATGTCACGTAAACATAGTGATTGGGAGAGGGGAAGATTTAACACAGATACTAATTTTAATTATAAGACAATAAATAAAATGATGCATTTCTGTACATGAGTTTGTAGAAATTTTCTTGCTGTAGAAGATACTATCCTTATCCAATCCTGTTTTCTAGACTAACTGAACTTGCCTTCCCATCCTACTTAGCCTATGTTTTTGGCACCCGCTGTCTTCAAATTCCAGAAGTTCAGTCCCACTTCCCATCCTAACTAGACACCTGAGCTGCCAGACACCCAGCGAATGGCATTGCACAAACTAAGTATTAGCTAAGTAAGACAGCTAGATACATGCTCCTCATAAACATGATCTACTTTTAAATCTACTAATTTCCCTTTCTTCTCAGTTGTTAGGGATTTTTTAATATTAATTTGGTTTTACTAAATAATGTAAAACTAATGCCTTATTCCAAAGTCAAAGAATAGATGGAAAAGTGAAGAAGTTGTTGTAGCAACATCACTCAGTTCTTGTATTGTTTCTGTGCATCCTCATATAAATGGTCCAATCCGTAATAAGAAATGATGATACGGCACAGAATTGTAGAGTCCAATGATAGGAAAGGACATAGCTGAAAATCCTGTGCAAGAGAAGAATGGGATCCAGATTTTGAAAAGAATAGGACCACCGGATGCAAATGCTTACACTTAAATAACTCCCAAGGTCAGTGTGTCAAAGCAGCAATGGGGAGTAGCACTGAGGCACTGTGGAGAACTGAAATCAGAGCAGCTGGCTCAATTGATCCCAACCCAACTTAAAGCAAGGAGCACAGAGCACAGCCTTTATGGCAGTATACTGGTAAACTGGCTCTTAAAAAAAGGTTGCTAGGTAAGAAGGAAGGGAGGGAAGAAAGAGAAGAATGAAGAAAGCAAGGGAGGGTGGGAGGGAGGGGGGAAGGGAACAAAGAAAACAAAAAGAGAAGAGAGGAAAAAATAAAAGAAAAAAGGAAAGGAAAGGAAAGGAAAGGAAAGGAGAAAAAAGAAAAAAGAAAGGAAGATGGCAGATTAGCAAGCATCGGAAATCTGTCTCCCCATCCAGACAATTGCACTGCAGAATCTGTCTGATATAACTATTTTGGAGCTCTGGAAACTACTGAAGGTTTGTAACTTCCAGGGGAAGTCTTGGGTGGTAAATTATAGTTAATTTTAGTCAATTTCCCTCCAGCAGAGTAGCAGCTACCCCACCAGCCCCTCCTTGGCAGGCAGCGGTACATGTGTTCCCATATTCCCAGAGCAGCCAGCACACAGCATGCAGGGAACACAGTGAGCAAAAAAACGACCCTGCTGCTTCTGATCAAAGAAGCGCAGACTAAAGGTGATTAGCCCTTATTGTTGCACCTCCCCCAATTATTGCAAGCCCCTCCCTCTGGAGCTGGAGTGACTTCCTGGGGACTTAAAGGGCTAGGTCCCTCCCCCTTCCCCACTTTATTTGTCTCTTTTTCCCCATCTAGAAGCTAAATTAAATATATATAATAAGTGTGTAAATGCCTGTATTGATATGTCTTATTAAATAATTCATGCTGAATAAATATAATGTAACAACCAAATTCCACAAATAGCACAGTAACAAAAAATTGAAACTATCTTTTATTATCATATGAATCTACAATTTTCAGGTATAACAGATTCAGAAGGTATTGGGCAAGCTGAAGAGTTCTGAGAATGTTATACATACTTGCCAAATAATCCAAACACTTCCAACAGAGAGGGAGAAAGAAAAGTAGATCTATTAAAAAAAAAAAGCACAGTTTAATAACACAGAACCATTGAATTAAATGACTTTCAAATAAAGGTGCGAAATTTACAATAAATTCAAGTCACATTCCATAAGAGGCAAAGATTTACATGAAGGAACTGCCTTTAGGTGTATGAGCATTCAGATAAGAGAAATGTGCTCAGTGAAGGAGAGAACTCAAAATGCTTTGCTGTCCATTGCTCAAGCATGATGACTTCAAAAGGGACTGCAGAAAGAAATGAAAATTTGGCATAAATACTGACTGAGTGATGAAAGGGCAGAATAAAAGTGAGTTACCTTATTTATAAATCCAAGTCAAAATATCATTTCTGTATAGACAATCCAGAGATAATGAAGTCACATAGGTCAAAATCGGAACTAATCTTATATCTGTTACCAAATTTTCTTTCTCCAGATCTTTGAGTCACCCTTGAATCCTCACTCTTTCCTATTTCCCCATCTTTTACCAATTCTATTCATTGCAGTGCTATTCTAGACATTCCTTGCAATATGTGTATCTTGCCTAGGTCACTGTGAAGATGTCTCAATTGATCTTCATGTCTCCAGTGTTTCTCCCTTCAGTCTGTTCTCCGCATTGCTGCCAAAGTAATCATTCTAAAATGCAGGTCTGATCATATCACTTCCTTGATAAATATCCTCCATAAGTTTCCTAGTACCAACTGAGATGAAATCCAGACTCCTTAGCATATGATAGGGACTAACCTCCTGCCTACCCGTTCTTTCCCTAGATACCTCCTGCTCATCCTTCCAGACCCAATCTAAGAATTATCTCCTCTGAATATTCACTTATGATATCCTGATCTGAATCAGATTCCCTAACCAAAGCACCCTGCAGTTCCTTTTGTCATCGAACTTACCAGTACCTTAGTTTGTTGTAATTGACTGAGCATATCTCTTCATCCTTGCTATTCTGTGAGCAACTGAAGGAAAAAATCCATTGTCCTTTATTTTTGTAGCCCCAGCATGGAGCATAAAATATAATAACTAATTAATGTATTTGAGAAAAAAGAGGAAACCATGAAAATAAGAGAAATGAGGGAATAACTAGATAACTCTAAGAACAATTTAGCTCTAAAATTCTGTCTCCATGGTTCCATTTACTTGGGCCGGACCTTCACGTGCACACATATACACTACAGGCAGTGAAGAGTAAACTGTCAAAACCAATCAGCGATTCTTCTGTTCTCCAACTCCAAGAGAAATCATTTCCTTAAACCCATCACAAAAAGGCAGCAAGGAGGCTTTAAGGTGAGAGAAATTTTAGAAGTACAAATTCTTAAGAAAACCGTAAGCACTAGATCTCCGGGTGGTATGCAGGGAGCTGGTTTTTATTGTGCTTCCAAGGCCACAATGCTCACAGGAGCACTGGATGACCCTCCCACACCAAAGGAAGACCTCAGAGCCGCAGGCAGGGGAGGCGGAGCCTTCCCACACACTGGGGGCAGTTACGGAGCAGTAGGTGTTCCCATGGTTTTGAAGTTTCCTTTGTCTGGATTTCTGCCCCCTTTATATCAAGTTAAAAAGTATCTCCTCTTATTCCTAGACTCCCCTAGGCAGACGTGGTTGTGCCCTCTTCTGTGACATATCCATAACTCTTTTAGAGAATATATCACACCACTGTTATTATTGTTATTATATGTGTTGAGAGGCAAATCTCCATGGGCCTCATATTTCTGCCCATATGAGCAGAGACATTGGCTGGTTTTGCTTCTAACTATATTTTCAAGGATATCTGTATCTCCAAATTCCTTAGAGGACAGAGATAGTGTCTCCCTTCAAGGGGAAAAATGGCAGGTTTTTCCTAACCTATCTTGATCATGAAGATAATGTAATGTCTCCCACCAAGGCAAAGGTTAGACAAGTTTGGTAGCAGTCTCCTTCATAAGATGGGAGCTTCACAAGCTTAGGATTCCTCAACTGTGACACCAACCTCCTGTACAGACATCTTCCTGAGCCACTTTACATCACTCCAATAGAACCTGGTGGAGGTGAGAAAGGAATCTATGAGAGCATGAAGCTCATGCTGTCTGCTCTATAATGAGTAATAAAGTCCTTTTCTCTGACCCAAGAATGTCATGTCTTATGTTAGCATCTATAAAGCCATAGCAGACCCACTTTTTAAGCATTTGAGTACGGTAAAATCTCAGACCCTTTTTGAGTTCCTGATAATGTTCAACGCATATGTGTGTATTAAACCTGTGTAGTTTCTTCTCACCATGAACTCCTTAAAATTAAGAATTATATCTAATTCATCCAAGTATTGCTAAGACATAACCTAATTAAAAGTTAAATAGATGTTAGCTGAATAACAATATAATGAGTACGTGGGTAGTTAAGAAAAGGAAAAAGGGTCAAGGAAAATGTACCACATAATTTACAGATCTTAAGTTCATGCTGCTTTTCATTAACTTAAGTTAATGCTATTGTTGTCACTTAGAAAAAAATAGACTCTTGTTCATACATATTCTTTACATTACAATTATAATCTTAAACCCAATTCTCACACTGTCAATTGTATCCTCTTATCGTAAATTTTGGGGCATGCTTCAGCAAAATGAATACATTCATTCTAAGTACCCAAAACATATAAAATTAACAAGGAGTTTTGCCTGAGTAAAAATCTGTGCTTAGATATAATCATGAGAAAAATGTCATGTTATTTCTTCCCCAATGGGTTGGCTCCAGAGGAAGTGGGGAAAACCCTCTCTCAACATATATATTTAATATCACAAATGTGTATAGAGCAACTGGAGCCTCCTGGAAAATAAAGAACTTGGACCAGGACTCTTCCTCTCCCTACTCACCAACCCACCATTGACATTAAAGTTCAAAATATAAAACCATGCCTTTTGCCATTAGAACTTCTTTAAAAGAAAATGGATTGACCATAAGAAAGAAAGGATTTGGACCTGTGTTCCAGGTGGGAGTGATACTTCTGGATTCTGGTTTTGGTTAACTTTGGAACCCATCTTTAGTCAGTTGCTATTGCACTGTGGGTATGTCTGGAGAAGTGACTCTTCATATGTACATCCAAGGGCTTAAAGCATAATAACTAAAAAATATTGTTTGTTTTTTCCTAGTGAGTATGATACTAAAGAAATAAATGTTCTTCGCACTGAAAGGAAACTTCCTGGCTGGACAAAGAAGTGGGAAGTTCAATGATGATAGCAATTAGATCAGCAAGTGAGACTTTAGCACCAGGACGATCAGAAAATTTAACTGAGCATTATCTGTGAACCTCCTGGTGCTCTTGAGATTGCCCAGGTTGACTTAAGGAGATTGATCTCCAATGAACCTGGAAGCACCTGAATGATTGGATGCACCTGACAGATAAAGTTGTCTGGGTGTCAGCCTCAGTGGGGCAGACAAAAGATCTAAATTTCTACTTCTTCTAAGGTAACTGATTCATGGTCATGTGTAAGCATCCCTGGAGAGCCTTAAAAAGTTTGGGGAAGGAAACCTTGCTAGTCAGCTAGGTGAGGTTTTAAAGCCATTGATATTTAGTCATAAATACAAGTGCAATTTCATTTTATCTGCAAGCTTGTGAGCACAGGGGACATTGGGTAACAAAAATATCAAAGTACAAATGATAAATTTCAAAAGAAAAGTTTATGGCTTGTCCTCTGCAAGACAGACTCTCTGCGATGCTCTTTCATCACAGTTAGTTAAATGAGAGCTCTGGCAGTGCAATGACTCAGAGATAACAAAATAAAGTCGTAACATCAATATCCCCAAATGTTTTGTGATATATTTGAGAACATAAATATTAAATGTTGAAAAAGGGATCAACCTGCCCTTCAAGTCCAGCCAGCTGGCTTTCCTCCATCATGCAGTGTTCTCTAAGGTTATCCGAATGGAAAAACGAAATTCTCAAGGAGCAATAGACTGCAGTACTTCATAAAGAGACAGTGAGTTGGTGGTTTTATTGTTAGTTTTCTTTCATGCCCATAAATAAGAGATTTAATTGTTCTGATTCTTTCAGGACAGATGGATAGATTACCTGAGGGCAGGTATTGCATATAAGGTGCTCTGAGGACTTCTCACCAAATAAGGTCTTATAGCATCTAGCCATTGTTGCCCTTGATAGACAAATTTTAGCAATTCTTTTCTTTGAAGGAAGCCCTATTAGCATGGGAGACGTATTGGTTAAAAGTGCATTAAAATAACCTTTTACCCTTTCCAGTATGGCAGCTAAGGATATCCATTTGGAATGTGAAGAAAAGTTGAGAACATGACCTACAGACTTCATTGTTACCCAAGATTTCCATAAAAGAGAAAAGGAAAAGGAGAAAACAGTAAAAGAGGAAGTAAGACAGATCCAGCGTCAGACTTCACAGATTTGACCTGTGACCTGGCAATAGAGCCATGTTAAAAATCTAAATTATTTTCTGAACTATGGGTGTTTCTGCCTTTTCTTGGAAGTGCACTTCTCAAAATTATCTTAAATGACAGCAACTTAGGGGAATCTCTGAACCCTGCTTGGCTCTGCACTAGTTCATAGAAATCCAGTGTCATCTTAAGTTAGTGCGGTAAAATGAGAATCCCACAGAGAAGTAAAAGGCTGGTTGGTAGAGGTAAATATTCCCTTAGCACGTATCATTAACACCTTTGACTATTTTTCTTAAACTCAAAGAGCTATTATTAGAAAACAGTAGCACTGTGAAGTTAAGTGTGGCAGATGGCATATAGGAGTGAGTGGTGTGCAATTTACAGTAAACAAATTCTTTATCTTTGACAGATCATGGGGAGAACTAAAATGGTCTCCAATTCAATCAGGGAATCTGCTAGAAAACACTGACATGCGGAATCACTAATTATGGTGAAATGTGTTAAAAAGCTACAATTATCCCAATGGATGGAACCTTTTCCCATGAAGATTAGAAAAAACAACCAGGCATCATGGGCTGACAGCAGGATGCCACTTGTAAATGTGCCCCCAGACTGGTTGACACCTGTTCAGAGAAGAGATTCAAGTCTTCAGGGCCTTCCACTTGGTCTTCTCTCAAGACAGATACACTTCTTAATAGTATGTGTGAATATTAGTTCATCATCTGTTTTGTATCCAATAAAAGGAAAAACTATACCTGACTTTTCTGTCTGTCTCCAAAAGGAGAGCACCATAAGGCAGTGGGGAGTGATTCCCACGATGCTCATGAGTTAGTAATCATCAAAGTAATGTCTCAAGTGTTCCAAAGTTTGGCTTCTAGTATTACAAAAAGGGAAAAGGAAACATACAACTATTCTTTAATGTATTTTTAAAAAATAGTTGTTTACTAATATATTGAATGGTGGCCATGAGAATTTATCAGCCTATGAAGTAGAGATACAAGAATGTAAAATCACACAATATAAAAGAACCACCCAAATGCTCTAGAATATACCCTACATCATAGCACTCCATGAGGTTTGCTAATGACTTGGGGTATACGAAGATGCAGAGAGGGACAATGCTCTTGACACTGTTGAATGATGCCATGTGGAGCTTTGATCCAAAGGAATCACTGCATTGGAAGAAGAGCTGGTCTAGATAATCTCAAATTTGATGATTAGATACCGGGATGTATAAAAGAATATCTAGAATTTGAGGGTAGTAGTGCCTTATCAAACACACCCAAATGTCTAGAGGCCTGGGAAATTTTTCTGGATGTGTCATTTTTTTGTGTATGTAATTACCTGTAAGATACCAACTATCCAGGGAGTCTCAGGCTAGAATTTCAATCTGCCAGCTGGGATCTGTTGAGCTAGTTGTACTGTGAATGGCCTAAGCATCCTCAGGTATGCCCAGCAAGTTCTGGAGTATAAGACTACAGGCACCACCTTGGAATCATGACACCCCCATTTTTAAGATGAGAAACTGATTTCTCACTCTAACTGGGAAGAGATTACCCTCTCCTCTGGAAAATGTAACAATGCCTCATCCAAAAGAGTCACTTGTAAGGAGGGACTGGGAGTGTTCGACTCCACTTCCTGCTTATTGTGTCACTGACCGCGGGCTTTCTCCTGAAAGGGATGCATGACATCACACTAGGGTTGTTCTATAGAGCAGTGTTTCTAAACCTGGGGCAGATGTTTAGACAGCCATCAAGTAGTCGTGTGTGTGTTTTAAAGATTCTTATTGTATAAGAATTGGTAGAGGAAAAATAAATAAATTTTAATTCATTGGATTTATAACTTGTAGGACAAGAGAATTTGATTTGGAACTTTGTCTTGGAATTTAACTTAAGAATTCTGGAGTTTAGTGTGTTTGTGTTCTTAATCTTTGAACTTTAGTTTTTCCTTAGCAACTTGTTAATAGCACAGGTACTCAAATTTGGGGCACCTCCACATGGTGGCATTCTGCTTTTGGACTATCTTTCTGTTGTTGCACAGTCTCAGCGCATACCCTCTGGTGAGCACTAGTAGACTATACGTCTAGAGTTAATGTGGGAGGAGAAATAGAATAAGGTGGTCTCTAAGCAATGGATAAACCCAGGTCCTGGAACTGATTTAAATAGTGTATCATTTTCACTTAGTTTTAGAGCTTCTAGAGCAAAGTCTACACTGTTCTCTAGTAGTCTTCACAGAAGAGCCCTGTTGGAATTAAGAGAATATCTTCTTGAGGGTTGGAGAACCATCTGGGTAAGTGGTGATGTCACCTGGGGCCCATAGTCACATCTGTGGGGAACCACTAGCTAATTGCTGGGCCAAATGGTGTCAATAAACAAAAAATTGGAATTGCCATGGAGATTATGTGTCCCTCAGTCTTCACGATTCCCTGCGGAGAGGTTCCAGGCAGAGTAGGGCTCCTAGGTCACTGCAGTGCCACTTTCTCACTAGTCACAGCCGCTGCTCACGCACAGTTCAGGGGGAGAAATTAGTAGGTCGGGTTTCCAAATCAGGTGGAATTTCATATTATATGTCTTAAATATTTAGGACTCAGTCTCTTTCCTTTTCTAGCTACCCAAACCAGTGAGTGGGAGGTGATGATACTAGTAGGTCTCAGTTTGGCAAGCTTGATCGACCTCATTTTTTCCTCTCTTCTAAGCCATTGTTCAGACTAGTGACAAAAGTCATGATATTTTTGTCTCCATCTCCCTGACTTGTGTAACTATTTCTCCAACAGTCCAACACTTAGGCAGAGAATAAGGGTGTTATTTGTTAGCCTGTTCACTCCTACATGTTATAATTTTCTTAATTATTTCAATTATTTTTCTGTATAAAAAAATGGGAACATTCATTCCTATGTATTTTTTTGGACATGTCCTCTGGTTTCTAAATGTTATGTTAGAATTTCATTTTTTTTTCAGGAAAAATAATGAAGGTCAGTAAACATACTTTTATGGATTTTATAAACCACCACATGTTATATTTCTGGCATGAAACAAAGTCATAAATTTTGGATATTGCATTCATTCATATTAGGAGAAAAGGTTTTCAATATATACAATTTTTTTTAAATTTTAAAATTTTCTTCAGGAACCCCTATCCTATCCTACTGGACAACTGGAAAACCCAAGCCTGTTAGGTTGACACTGTTTTTCTTTTGGACAATAACAGCCTGACCCTACTCTATGCCGTATTGGGGGAAATCCATACTCTGTGAACCTTTATGAGAGGCAGTGACTACTGCTCACTCTAGAAACTGAAAATTTCTTCCACAGCTGTCCTTCCAGCTAGTTTGCATAACCTAGATTTTGCCCATGAGTTGCACACATACTACCCTTGGCTTAGAAGCTGAGACACAAAGAAACAAGGGGAGGACAGAATCCACTCCTTCAACATTGGCAGGAAAGGCAGTGGGTGCTTCCATTTCCCAAAGGCGGCTGCAGTGGAAGGGGCTCTGGTATGATTTCTACTGGCCAGCAGTGACCATGGAGGCAGTTCCAGTGGAGATTCTCACCCTCAGCAGTGCTGTCTTGGTGATGTGCTGTAAGTGTGAAAAATATGCTGGACTTCAAAGAGTTAGTGCCCCCAAAATATATAAAGAATATCTCCTTAATAATGTTTCATTTTAGTTTCATGTTGAAATAACATTATGCAAATATTAGGTTAATTAAATACATTAGTAAAATTAATTTTCTGTTTCTTTTTAATTTTTTAAAAATACTAGAAAATTTAAAACTATACATGTGGCTTTCATTATAATTCCATTGACAGGCATTGAGGCCGCAAACGGTTACACATCTATATACAGGGTCTGGCAGAAGTAACGCCTGCTAAGTGTAGGGTAATTATATGGGTGTAACAAGTTACCATTTTAATTTGAACACTTCACCTAAAATGTCATATGGTGTGCTTGACTATGATATTGTTATGTTACAGAATTACATGCTTATGATTTTGTAATAAAAGATTTTGTAATAAAAAAGGGGCATTATTTGTGCTGGACCCTATATTATATTATTGTTGTGTCAACAATAATCTATATATATATTTCTTAAAAACAATAAAATATTTATTTTCCATAGCTAGATTATTACCACAGGAAGAAAAGAGCTAGTATGATAAAAGTGCCCAGGTGCCTGGCACAGTGCTATGTAATTTGTATATATTATTTTATTTAATCCTCATTACTCTCTATGAAGAAAGCCTCACTTTATAAATGAGGATTTATACCAAAAAGTTAGGTCGTGTTCCATGAGGCTATGTACCTATTATATGCCAGAGCTAGATCTGGAACACATCATTTTGTCTTCCAAAAACTATTTGCCATTACCTTGTTGGTGAGACCCCCTCCCACCCACCTTGACCCCACTTACCATTCAAAGGAAAGATTACAAAATAAATCTACAGCATCTAGATCAACATCAACTGTTTGTTTTAATATATATGCCATATCCTTCTATTTTCCAATTTCATAAAATTACAGTATTTCCCATAAGTTGTATTATGACTTACTGTTTTGCATTGTCAAATTCAGTAACTAATTGGGACTTTAAACTTATTGGAATGAAACATTCTTACCCAATACAATTTCTGAAGAAAAGTAATTCTTTATTGCTTCTGTCTTTTAGGTCTAGTTTCTCTCATCTAGTTGAACTTAGGTTTATTTTAAAACATAGCTATTTTTAAAATTTCTATTTCAACCAACCATCTACCTGATCCATTTGGAACCCTTTGATCTGTCAGAGACAAAGACATATTCTCTGTGCAAGAGGTTATCTAGGAGGTGTATTTTTAATTTCTGACATATTAAACATTTCTGAGACATTTTGATAATTTGTGAGGACACCTGGATTTCTTTTTTGTGAGTAAATATTGGAATATCCAGAGCATTTGAAATCATACACAAAGGTCTAGGAGAGATTTAATGCCACTGTTCATAGACTCAAACACCAAAATAAGTTCATTAATTTAGACTTTGGGACAGATCTTTCCCAAAATCTTGTTCTTTTTTAGCCTGTGAATTTTTGTCAGTTGTAGATTAGTCTGTCCCATATGAATGTTCATCCAAAATAGTGTTATTCTTGCTGTTCACTCCAGGTGGCCATATGCAATGACGGGCCTGCAGAATCAAGGACTTCGTTGAAATGTCCCATCAACAAAAGTCCTCACAACTTCGGAGTGCCATCAGCCACATACCTCAGTGCCTGCGTGGTGTTCTCTGTATTGATCTGAGAAAGACTAGCATCACAGCAAGTCTTTTGGAGTAATAAATTCAGTGTATTGAATTCTCCTAAGTAGCTTTATTTAAATACTTTCAAAAATAAATTAGATGATATCTAAAGGGCCCTAAAATAGCCTCAAAGGAGAGATATAAAGAATGGTCCCATCCTAAAGAAGAACACAGAATAACAGTGAAGTTGAGAATAATGGACTCTCAGGCTTCAAATGCAGGAATGATTACTATAAACTGAAGTGATCTGAGGAGGTCATGAGGTCTTAGAAGGGAATAGGCACTGGGGGAGGGGAGGTAAGAGAACCTCAGAAGTAAACATATAAAGGCAGGGAGGAGAATTGCATTTTCCAAGACAGCTAAAAGATAAAGCTCAGTGGAGTAGAATGTGAAAGAAATGAAAGGGAAATTGGATAGAATGTTTTTGTTGTTTATATTGCGAAATATCTTGAATGTCAGGCTAAAGAGTTTGGATATTATATGTTATGGAGTAACAGTAAATAATTTTATGCAACATAATGAGAACATATACGTTTGATAAAACTCTGAACTAATGAGATCAAAATGAGGAAACGGGGATAGGAGGCACATGATACAACAAGCACTGACAAACCCGTGGCCCTGGTGAGGAATAAGGATGTGGGCTGAATCCAAACTGAAACCGGAGAACCAAATCTGGAAGTTTAGGAGGACGCAAGAATAGATACAAATACAGATAATATGGCAGTGCAAGAAGAGGCTAATTAGAAGGATAAGATCCTAAATTCCATCGATTCTGAGTTAACAGCACTACTAACAAGGCCCTTAAACCACTCAAGGCTATAATAAGGATTGCGGTGGGAGGGATTGTGGTGGGAGGTTTCTTCATTTGCCAACTTTACCAAGTTTGTCAAATGAATTAAAGCAGTATGAACGGTCAAAATCACTGAAAATATACTTATTATTTATTAGAATTATTTAACACTTACCTTGAATTACTTCTTGATTCTAGTTGAAATTATATAACAAAGTGATTATTTAAGGGAAATCCCAAGTAATTGGGTGAACAAACATACACATGCAGAAGCAAAGAGACTGCAAGAGGCATTTATCCTTGGAAGATATAAAACCCATAAACTAATAGTTGCTTTACTACCTTCTTATCCATTGGAATGCGTCCTTTGATTTGACATGGTTCAATTTTTCACAAAGATATGGTTCACCTTGATCTTGACTTTTTAAAAACATATTCAGCAATTTTAAAAAACTTCATCTTTATTCCATATTACTTTTAAATTGTACACCCAAATGTAGAAAGTGAGAGAATTAATACTGTATTGACTGGTGTTGAATTGCTTGATTCCTTGAAAATATTTTGTATGCTTAATCAAGATTATTGTTTAGTTATCTTTGATTAATTTCAACCATATGATCCTATGAGAAGTATATAGGGACTAAATTTAGGAAGGATTCACTTGGAAAGATTGGGTCTTTATTTGACCAGATACTCAAAAGTAATTGTTTATGACAGATTGGGGTCTATTTACCTTTCTGCTTTCTATCTAAAATTACTTCTCAAGGTCTTGTTCTAGGTCAAACAAGCTTGGAAATAATTGAGACTCGGGAACTTTAAGATTATTATAACCTGACGAATGATTGATGACCCCTTATGGTACATTTTAACAGTCAAGAAAATAAATTACATTTGTTTCTTTCTGACCCGCTACAATAATAATAAAGACACTATGAACTTTATCTTGATTCACTCTAGTATTATTTATAATTGTGACTTCCTTCTAAAAGGAGCCTCTTGCCAAAGGGGTCATAAAAGCTACCGATTTTCACTTTGGTAGAGATGGATTTGTGGGTATTAATGTCTCCTTTTGTTACATCTTTTTATTTTATCCAACAAAGTAGAGAGAAAAGCTAAACTAGGCAGAACAAATAGAAGTTCTGCGACTTGTGTGACAGAAAATTCCCCCAGGTGAAAGCTTCGAACAGCTATAATAAATCTTGATTTAGTGAAGTATAATATTTCATGATAAAAGATGTTTCATTTCCCTAAACTGCTATGTTGCACATGCCTATAACATAAGAGCAAGAAATGTGAAATTTTTTATTGACTGATAAAGACAGGACTGACAGTTACTTAGGGTTTGAAAATATGTAAGCTAGTTTGTGAATTAAGATAAGACTATAAATTATAGGACGGTATTAGTACCTACATCATAGGATTTTTAGAGGGTCAAGAGGCAACATGTAAAAAGGCCTTGTCACAATCAGTGGCCCCTTTCGTCACTCCATCAAGCTGTTATCAACACTGCCAGTAGTCTTTCTATCACTACTACTGTACCTCAAGCAACATAGTAATTAAAAGTATTTATACTGCATTTAAATGATTTTCATTATATTAGAGGTTACTATTGAATTAGAAATCATGCTATTTTTCCCACTTATTTTCACACTTGAATGTGATTTAATATAATCAGGATTAGTGGTATAGTGATCATGAGCCTATTTGATAATTTTAGTGGATGACAACCAGCTTTAGTTGGCCAATTCCTCACTATGGACATTCAATTTCAGTTTATTTAAACTATCAACAGTTAACCCCAGGAGGACTTCTCAGCTTGTCTCATGAAGACATGCCGGAGGCCATCAGCAGGTTCCCCGTGAGATGAGTAGGCTAATTTGGAAATGCTGGTCAGGTAGCCAGAGAGGGGCTGGACTGCAAGGAGTAGAATATTGGCCAAAAGAATAGTTAGAAAGTTGTTGGAGTTATTCAAGAATAAAATGAGTAAGAATGTGTTCATTTTTTAAAATAATATGAAATGAAATTAAAAGCATATAGTAATACCTCACTGCGGTAGAAATTAACTTTCAGCAGTGCTCGTATCCAAAATAAAACTGTGAAGCTCTCCTGAAAAAAAAAAGCCACAAGCTCATGCGTTAGACTTGCCCTCAGCCCTTACACCTAGTGCATCTATTTTTACTTTCAAACCATGTGATCCATCCCAGGTTGTAAATAAAATGTTTCAAGATAAAAGAGAATAAAACAAGTACAGAAAAGCAGAACAACTAATTCTATGTAAAAGCAACACTCTGATGTCCTTGATGTAGGGGACATGACCCAAACCATAGTGTTACTTCTAAGGAACAACATAATCTAACATCATCATCAAAACGAACTCAGTTATAATTATAACTTAACAAGAGGGAGAAATCATTTTCTCCAGGATTCTTGAGGACTACAGATGGTCAATAGCCAAGTGAGGCTGATTCCCAGGAAGACAGCAGGATAGGAGAGGGGAGAGAAAGCGGCCAAGTTCCCTAGAGGGCTGCTCGGGATATCGAGGGCAGTCTCAGAGGGTAGACCTGAGAGGAGCAGAGAGAAGACCAGAGCCTGGGAGCTGAAGTGACGCCATGGGACCCCAGGCGAACAGGGTAACCCCCTCCTCACTACAACTGGAGTCAAGGATCAGAGCAACATCCACATAAATTTCTGAAAGACAAGAGAAGCTTTCAGTAATATCAGCATTCTGATTAATGAGAAAAGCCTGTTTTATCTATGCATTAATTTTCAAAATTTCTGTCACCTGAGACAAAAATAACAGTTTAAGAAACCAACTTTGGAGTCAGGCAGGTCCAAGTTTAAATCCCTGTTTCATCCCACGTGTAATACTTTGAACAAGATATTTAACCTCTCAAAGTCTTTCTTTATAATAGTAATAATAATTACTATTATTACTTCAGCGCCTACTTCAGTGCATTGTTGTAAAGATGAAATAACATGCCGAAAGTTGTATTAGTTATTGATTGCTGTGTAACAAATTGCCCCAAAACTGAGTGGCTGAAAGTAACCAGCATCGATCATGGCACTGTCACTAATCCAGCCTAGACCTGGGCGAAGGCATTACGTCAGACATGATTTCAGAGAGGTGGGATCATTGGGGATCTTCAGAGAGGCTGCCAGCCACAATCGTGTTTGAGCACATAATAAGAGCTCACCGTATCCTAGCTCCTGTGACTATTGTCATCTGGCAATTTCACAAAGTAGCTCTTTCTTCATTGTTAGTGGATAAATGAGGTATTACTTGTGCTCAGGCTTCAAATAATGTCCTAAGGACAAATAAGATGGGATGTATGCAAGCATGAAAGTCAAGTCACTGAATATTAATCCAGCAAGTTACATCTGCACACACAATTTTAGAAATTTTTTGCATCTGGGAAGGTGGGGAACAGTGAGAAGCAAAAGGCCATGGGCGGGTCAGCATGATCTGTCCATTCTGGAGGCTTGTAAAAGCAGCCTGCTTTCACCATGACTGCCAGATCCTTCCACTCTGTACCTGAGGACACCTGAACTAACCAACGCCCTGTACCTCTGCTCGGTGCTGGAGCAAAAGGTGATGTGGGGTAAGAAAATTAAGCATCCATTCCCTCAGGAATTGACAGGATGGTTAGACTATGATTTTCATAAATCAAATAAGATTTCACTCAAATTATTTAAATACAAGTCATAGGAGAAAAGAAAGGGAGAATCCTAAAATCCTTAACTAAAATAGCTGTCTCACTAGTCTTTGCCAGGAAATATTAAAGATGCCAAAACAGGACACTGCCACTGTAATAAACATGAAAAGCCCACAGATGAGCACAGTCTTGGATACTGTGGTAACCCTACAACTGCCAAGCTCAAATCCATTACACTCAAAATTGCATCTTTGTCCCCAACCCACCCACAAGCAAAATGTCCTAAGACAGCTGCTAATTTAAA
The DNA here is from genome assembly GCA_004027475.1 of Anoura caudifer. Classification (NCBI taxonomy): domain Eukaryota; kingdom Metazoa; phylum Chordata; class Mammalia; order Chiroptera; family Phyllostomidae; genus Anoura; species Anoura caudifer. The sequence continues at coordinate 44,843 of PVKU01001105.1, forward strand.
GGCAGAATTAATTATAAGTGACTTAGTGACAGATGCTCTGCATTTGGACTCCAACTGAAAAGCCTCTATGTTCTGGGCACGATGCTGGTGTTCTACTCTAAAGATTTTGCTACAGCCACGCAGTGCTACTTGGTGGGTGGCTTGCTTGCAACCTGTTAGGGCAAACCACTGTGACTTAGCCTAGTTTTCTGATTTCCCCAGCTTGCCGTCCCTCTTGCTGGCACACTCCTTCTTTCCCTGTGGCTAAGGCACAGTCTTACTTGTCACAGGATGTCAAGACACACAGGAGAAAGGAGTTCTATACCAGCAAAATGTTCTCACCCCCCCTTCTGTATCAGCCAAACAAGGGACTATAGACAGAAAGCTCTGACCCTGCAAAGGCGGTCACTTGCCTCTTTGGTACTAGTCACCACCTCCATAGCTCCCAGCTATGATGCCAGTCAATGTTCCCCTTCCCCCACAAACCACCTGATTTCTCATGCTAGAAAAGAAACCTGGAAGTATTTAAATATTTATTTTAAAAAGTAATACATTTACATTTTAGGAAAGTTGACATAGAACATTTTTTAAAAGAAAATTAATGGTTGGAATATATTTTCCAGTCTGTTAAATGAATTATTTTCAAGAGCTCATCATGTCCTATATTTGCTAAAAGTCCTTGGTATGTATCAACCTTAGAGAAAAAGAGGTCTTGCTTAATTTCATGCCTTATATGCTGGGGGTAAATGTTGGCCAGTGATATTTCTTATACTTTTCATTTTCATTAACATGATCTTAAATTCCATCCAGCATCTTTTGTTTTTTGTTTGTTTTTGATTTTTTTAATTAATGATTTTATTTATTTATTTTTAGAGGGGAAGGGAAGGAGAGAGGGAGGGAAACATCAATGTGTGGTTGCCTCTCATGTACCCCTGCTGGGGACCTGGCCTGCAACCCAGGCATGTGCCCTGACAGGGAATCAAACCTTGACCCTTTGGTTCTCAAGCCCACACTCAATCCACTGAGCTACACCAGCCAGGGCCCATCCAGCATGTTTTGAACCCTGAATGCCGATATGTCATACAAGATAACCAACTTTATTAATTATTTTTCTCTGTAAAAAAAATGAGCTTTACCCATTGACAGGTTTGGGGAGTATTAAGGTGCTTGGAAAGTCCTGATTTCCTTTTTGCCTACTTAAAACATATTTCTTAGATATGCTGGACTCTACAAATGTTACTCTTATCCCATACACCCTGTGCCCTACCCATTTTCTTTCCTAGTATCTGTCTTTCAGCCTACATATTTTGCATAATCATGATATTCAACAATCATGACTTAAACAATATAATACAAAGAAAACTTATTTCTGTCTCTAACTAATCTCAAAGTATACTCTATGGAATAGGTACCTGGTACCTGGATAAAAATTAAGGCAGGCCCTTTGATGATTCTGATACTTCTTAGGTAATAGAAGTATCAAAACTTGATTGTCATCTCATAATACAGTGCACTAGAGTACTGAGGTCATTTACTCCTATGTGGTGGTCAGACTCAGTCTTGCTTTCAAGTTAGAACAAACACCTCCTCTGAAACTTTTACATCACGGTTTTGTTCCCCACTTAGAAATATGGTATCAATGTTCTCACAGCTCCAACTAAAACTTCTATGACAACATTCTCTTCCTGTATTTCCCTTTCTCTTCTTATGTTCATAATGTTTAGAGATTATACTAGATTCCCCCAATATTAGCTGTTAGTGTATTTTATAGCACCAGTTCTCTATGTCACATAAAAAATAAAACAAATCTGATATGTCAACAAAGGAATTTTGTTCACCTTTCAGAAACAAACAAAATGGCCCTATTATTTGTTTTATCTTCTACTTACCACAAAGGATCCTAGCTTTCTCCAGATTGTGAAAACAAAAGATCTAAACTCCATCTGCAGGGTTGTCACTGAAGCCCAGAGAAGACCATTGTATTTTAGCAAAACCCCACCAACCTTCCCTTTATGGTACTGGAGCTACCCCTGCCTAGTTACTTAAAATAGTAGAGTGCTCCTATTCACCACTATTCTGTAAATTGCGTCATCCTGGTTAGACATCCTGATTTCTCATCGCTCCCATCCCTAGCCCTTACTCCTCCTATCATTACAGTCCCCCTGCCCAATCTCCAACTTACTGCTTTATTCATCCTAGTCTCCTCATCTATACCCCTGGCACCAAAACCCACCACCCTTATGTAAATGAAAAGTTCATCCAAGTCAACATGCTAATGTGTGAAAACTGCTATTCCCCCCCCCCAGCTCCTCTTTTGGGCCTCACATCCTAACAGAAATTAAACAATGCTTTGGCATTGTATCACTTACCGGCCTTTCTGGGAAAGGTTTCCATCTCGCTGGCTCTTTCAATTCAGAGCAGGTGTCAGCTGTCTCTTTCCCTGCAACTCAGTTGAATCACTAAAGACCAGTTCCACACTGACATTCACAGAGCAATTACAGGTCATGTATGTTATAACCATGCTTTGAGACATAGCTCTCCTACATGTTATTTTGCCACACGCATGAAATCTATTCTTTGTCTTCTTGAAACTCAAGCCTAAATCACTTATCTCCTAACCTTAGGTTAGATTTTCTCCACCTGTGCTCCAAATGAGAACTACAGAGATCATCCAGGTAATCAGGAAGATCTGATTCATCATCTATCCTAGCACACCATTATTATTTTTATTTTCCTAAAACAACAATCTTTTATATAACTCTTTGACTAAGTACCTTTAATGGTCCTCCTTTACCTACAAGACTAACTGCCAGTTTGGATTTGCGCTCCCACACTGTAGAGATTTAGTCTTACCATATTGAAGATCAGGTTGCCAGATTTATCAAATAAAAATAGAGAACTTTATCTAGTATTCCTAGTTGAAGAATAACCAATTGCAACAGAGAGATGCTCCCCAACCATACATATGCTAGGCTTGCTACTATTCAAAGTTCTAAACAATCAGTACAGCATGAACACTGACCAATCGGGATGTCCTCTACCAGCATCCGTGAAACTAACTGTGCCAGACCAACTTGTAAGCTTGTAAGTGCAGTGAAATCTCAGACCCTTCAGAGTTGTTGATGCTGCCTTGTTATTTAAATGTTTCACTCACGTAAATCCATTATCTCCAACTAGATTATACTTAATCTCCCTTTGTTTGTGTCTAGCTATGCACATAGTGATAGCTCCACAAAAAATCTCATTGAAAGATACTTAAACATAATTTGAAAGTCAAAACAACAAATCTAAAGAGGAAGAGTTATAAAAGATGTTTAGGGAAGACAATAGACAAAATAGGAAGTCTTCTTGAAAAATCAAGCAGTGGCCGAAAGTTAAGAAGAAGGCTAAACTCTGAATGCTAGGAGAAGATCCAGACAAAGTGACGTAGTCAATGAGAAGCCATCTCCACATCTGTTTTCTGAAGCTGCGCTGCACATTGGCACAGCCAATTTGCGAAGAACCTTCCTCATTGTCATCTTTGCTACCTCCAACCAAGTATTTACTTCTCTTATATGCCTACTTGATAGTTTGAAGGGTTCCACTACCAAGATGACAGTAAAGTTGGACTGCAGGAATTAGGAAGGCAGCAAAACAGAGCTTCTCTAACCCTTGAACTGATGCAGGGTGGGGCAGAGTTAGCAACCATCTGGCTGCGGACCTTCAACTAACTATGGGCCACTCTGGTGTTAGCAATAAGCCTGCGTAAAGATCCTGTGTGGGAGCAATAGTAAAACACTGCTCTCAAGTAGAAGGTCACACACCAGAGCATTATGCTACATGAAAACTACAACATTCATTTGAAACACGCCCACACACACACAAATTTAAAAATAGTCTGACGTTAGAATGGCCTCAAGCTACCTGTATTTGTTTAGAAAAAGAAATCCGTAGTGTCGTTCAGTCTAGAAGCTCAGGGAAAAGGGCTTATCTTATTACTGAATTGATCTTGCCAGCATTCCACAGGTGTCTGTGGTAAAATATATAACGTATGTTATTTTAAAAAAAGATGAATGACACTTGATTTTTAAGTAGTAAAGGTCAAATCTGGAAAATCAAAACCTTTCCTGACCTGAAACTTTCAATTCCAAATAGACATATGATTATGAACTAAATGTTGAAACTTTGCTAGCCTCTTTTCCTGATTTTTTTTTTAATTTCACGAGACAATTTTTGATGCCCTCTTGCTGCGTCTCATCACTCATCAGAATATTTAAATTAAAAACATCTGACAGACAGACTTGGCTTATGAATTCATTTTCATAACATTCAAATATCTACATCAAGGCACTGTGCCTGGTAAGTGGCTTTTTTTAAATAATCATATTATAAGCCAGCAGGAATCATCTTGCTAACTACAGTCTCATGCAAGAATTAGATATTAGGAGATCCCTAGGTCAGTATAATCAACTGCAATTTCAACTTTTTTTGAGGACTTATCATCTTCTAGAAATGGGCTATCATTTCTTCCAAATGGGATTTTAAAAAACAGAGGAAAAGAAAGCATTATATTATGATGTTTTTCTGATATCCTCAAGCTCCTTATCTTGAAACCTTTAACTAATGTATAAATTCTACAAGTTTTTTCCTTTCTCCTTTAACGAGAACTAAACTTGGATCTCAACAAAGGTAATTGGTCTACATCGCTAACCTCAGCCAGACTCTTACCCCTAAGCTCCTCGTTAGCTGCCCAGGCTCCACAACTGGCCCCAGGGGCCACTGTCCAGGTGTCTCTGCTCCAGGCGTGACTCCGGGCTCTCAGAGTGGAGCCACTCCTGATGACTAACTGTGCCAGGGTGAAGGGAAATCACCATTTCACACACTGTTCTTCTGAGTCCAGAATAATGTACCTCATCGCAGGCTTCCTAAAAATTATTTCCTTAACATTAGAAGGTTATTCTAATAGTCACCTAATACTGTCCCTGACACGATAACATGTGCTCTATCAATGGCTGTTTAACTGAACTGAACCAATCATGATCATTTTCAGCAGACCAAGGGAAAAGATGCTCCAGTTCTCACATATTTTACATTACACAGAGACAGAGCCTGAGGGCAACTGACTGATGAATCTTTCAGAGAGAGGTGTACCATACGTGGTTGAATACAACCAAACATCAGATTGAAAACATTAATAATTCATTGTACAAGCAAATTGGAGCCACTTGATATTTACTACCAATTTTGGGGGTCAGATAACATCGTAATGATGGCCATAAAACAGGAAAATGTTAAACACTTACTACACACTACAGTGCTACGTACATTGCCTCTGTGCTGCGTTATACGACATTTATCAGTCAGAGCGTGTTGAGCAATGCAAGGAACAAATAGCCCTAAAATATTAGTGCCTCAATACGGGAAAGATTTCTTTCTGGCTCATATGACATAGCTAGCAGAGCCCCATGGCAAACCTTGCTTTCATGGTCTCCAAGGTGGGGCAAAGTTGTGGCAAGCTGTACGGTGTTTGTGAAGGCTTCTGCCTGAAAAGGACACACATTTCTTCCACTCACATTTTGTCAGCCAGGCGAGTTACTGAGTGCGAGTGTGCCCGGAAGAGGGACCAGAATAGTATTAACAATTCTAATGATACCACCTTATAGAATAGTACAGCCTCGTGAGACTTTGGAGATTATCTTGTAATATCTTCTCATTTTACGGATGTGAAGTGGAAACCCAGAGAGATGAAAGTCACACAGCCATTCAGTGGTGGAGCCAGAAGAAAGACTCTGGATCCCGATGTAGGACAGGACTTTTACCCTCAAGCAGTCATGCTATCTTAGGAAATATGTCTGTTTGCGTAGGACTAACCATAGATAAAGCAGCATTTGGGAAGGAAAGCTATTTTGTTAGTTTATGTAGTCTAAAGAGAGTATTACTAAGTTTCAGTCTGGTTCTGTTCTGTCCAGATATTTAGCTATGATAGAATGTATAATAGTCTTAAATAAAGTTCTGAAAATGACAAGAAAGAATTAATTTAAAGTAATAGCTAATATGATAAATTCAAACTATAATGATAGCAAAATATATTGCATATTTTCTATGTACCAGGTACCATTCTGATAGTAGGTATATTTAATCCTCACAATAGCTTTTTAAGGTAGGTACTAGTACTTTTCCAGCTAACAGGTTAAATAATTTGCCAAAGGCCGCAGAACAATTAAGTAGTAGACCTAAGATTTCAACTTGGACATTTCAGCTACACAGTCTGGAGGATGAAGAATGAATACTCTTATTCTCTGCCATCCTAAACCACTGCACTACCTGTGAGATCATTTAACCATTAATCTAAGAGTAAAGTAAACACGTATAACAGTCTATAGTTAATATACAGTGTCTGTCTTATTTTAATTTCTAGTTACTTCAGCAATGTCTGGCTAAAGGAAATGTCCCTGGCCTATCTAGGCTATTCCTTTCTGCTTATTGTACCCTGTAAGTCCCTTTAGGGCAGAAATCAGGCCAACATCCAGCACCATGCTAGCAACACAACTAATGCTTAATAAATGTTTGTGGAGCAAATGGATAAATTCAAGTTCTCCATCACTTATGATTTATCATTGTCACTCATAACATCTAAACTAGAAAGTCCTTTTATTAAATAGTTTTTAGAAAAACTTTAACACACATTTCAAAGACCTTTAGGTCCTTGGTCTGAAAGTTCAAACATAGTCTTTATCAACTGTTAATTTCTTCCAATGAACTCTGTAAACTTTTGTCTGTGTATTTTGCTCAAGTAATAGCTTTTTGGTACCTATTGCACTCTATATCCTTCCAATCTCCCCCATGCTGTGTAGCCATTTGGTACGATGTCCTGTAGCCTCCATGTACACCCTCCAGCAACCTGAGCAGAAGGTGCTCCCTGAGTTCATGGGTAGCAATTCAGCTGCCTGTTACCCTATTACACATGAGTTCCCCACTGCTCCCTAGTACCTTCCCCACTGCCCAGAATCCAGGCTCAAAAACTGTGCAAACAGGTCAAAAATCAGATACCAACTATAAGATCCACAAAATTCCCCATTTTGTGTAGACATGTATGCTGGAAATTCTCTTTTCCTTTGACGCATTGATCACCAGCTTCAACAACATAGGGGAAAGTCAGGCACAAGAAAGGAAAACTAGAGAAAAAAATGGACTGCAAGGTAGACTGTTATACCATAAACTCTGTTGTCCATATCAGGAGAAAGACTGTGTTATGCCTCCCTTACTCTGGTTGTTATATTAACTACCTACTTTCCAATATAATCTTGGCTTTACATGGCTTTGAAAAAAGCCATTGGCCTAGACAGTATTCCTCAAATTGTGCTCTTTTAACTTAGTTTTCCTCAAAATGCTATGTGTGTTCCATGTTAAATGGTTCTTTGATCAAACAGACTGAAAAAAAAATGGGTTTAGAACAACAAAATGGATTTCTTTGTACAGACTGCTTAGATACTTTTCAACACATAACATACAAATAGAAATTCTAGGGTACTTTATGTTTATTCTATTTCCCCACTTTTTCATCAGCATGGTAAAATAAAGCCATGCTTTTGAATGTCCATTTTTTCTATAGAAAATATATCTTTGGAAAACCATAGTTGACAAGGAATTTCTTTCAAATCCAAATCCAAAGCTGAGGTCTTAAATTTTCCAAGAGCTCTATTGTTGAAAGCTCCTGTGTCAAATAAACATGCCATATTAACACTCAGTTTTTCTAATCTCACAATGTATACACACACACATACTCAGTAAACTTCACCCTGCTTACTTGTTGACTTGTGATTCAGCATTTTGCAATCCCTCATTTGGCAGGACATTTCCATGAGTTGGGCACTCGCTGCCCACTTAATTGATGCACCAAGAATGGCTGCCAGGACCATCTATCAGCTCTAGAAGATCCAGTAATGTGCTTAAAACTACAGTCTTTTTCATCTTTTCTTTTCCCTTTGATTATTTGAGCCAAAAGAGCTAAGTTCAACTTCTATTTTTATTACTTATTCATGATGGGAGACAGGCAAATTATGTTACCCTTGTTTATCTGTTTTCTCACACATTGAGAACAGTAATACTTCACTTGTGAAGTACTTGCGAGGTTAAATGAGAACATTTATAAATGAAGGCCAGTGCAACTCACTAACAGGAAGCACATCACAGATGCTACTTCCTAATATTCTGTCACTCCACCTTATCTCTACCCCATTTTACCTCACTGTCTAATCTCCCTAAATCTTTTGGTAAGAAAATAAAATATTCCACCGTATACTGTGTACACATATTCTTTCTAAATCATTTAATCAATTTCTAAATTGTCTATCTAGTACATACAGTGAAGTTCTCTTAAGATGTGGTGAAATTAGAAAAACTAAAAGTACTGCCATGCTATTATGGTGGGATGCATCTATCCAGTCATCCCTGTTCTGATCTGTCCAACTATAGCTGAAAAGATGTGACACTTCCTTCCCTGACAGTGTTGCAGACAAGCCTTAAGAAAATATGTCTAATGTTGACTTGTTTGAATGAAATTCAATAAACAAACACTGGAGTGGCGGGATTATGATCAAAATATCTGCTAGTTCATTAGGGTGGCACAGCCCTGGCCAATGTGGCTCTGTTGGTTGGAGCATCATCCCGTAAAGCAAAAGGTTGCTGGTTCGATTCCTGGTCAGGGCACATGCCTGGGTTTTGGGTTCCACCCCTGGTCAGGGTGTGTATGAGAGACAACTGATGGATGTTTCTATCTCACATTGATGTTTCTCTCCCCCTCTGTCTCCCTTCCTTCCCCTCTCTCTAAAACCAATGCATGGCACAATTGTTTGCCTAGACCACTTAGTTCTTCTCTTGCTCTGGAAATCTTCAAGGTCACAGAGCACATGCAGATATAAAATGCATTACTTCCAAAGTGACCCACAAAAAAAATAATTCCAAAAAACTATACTTCTTCCTTAGTGGTAACAGGCTCAATGAATAATTGTTTTTCATTTTGCAGAAATTATCTTGTTATTCCCCAGGTACTTCAAATTGATAATAGGATGCTATACTGTCAAGATTTTTATCCTCCTCTTCTAGTACTTGGTAAAATGTCTTATCAAGTCTTCTACAGTTTCTTCCACTTCCTTTTTTCCTCATATTTTCAGGATGCGGCAAATATGATGAGCAAAGATGACATCAGTGAAACACTGATATAGCCACATTTCCTCCAGTCAAAATTGTGGCACAAAGCTGGACAACTGATTAAACCCTGGGGTTAAAACATCAGGAATGTACTGTTTTCCCTTCCAGGTAAATACAAACTGCTACTGTTATTTTTTATTTACTGGGAAAAGGTGCAGGGGTAGGATATTCAACAGTGTAATAGCTACATAACAGATTTAATAGGCTGTAATGATTTTCTCAACTAAGGAAACTTCATCAAGAAGAGCGGATGTAATTGGATTCACCACCTGATTAAGCCTATAATAACCCACTGTCATCCTCTGAGATCCATTTGTCTTCTGCATTAATCTAACTGGGGATATGATAAAAACCATCAGTCTTCATCTTTCAAGCCTTTAGTAGTGGCACTAGCATCTACAATTTCTCTGGAGATACAGAGTTGATTTTGATTTAACCTTTTGGAAGAGAGTGGAAATTCCAGGTGTTTCCATTCTGCGGTTCCTACCACAGTGGAATTTATACCAGCCCACAGCAAAATTGCGCTGTAAGAAAGTATCGTTATTTTCCTCTTACGTTTCTCTTCTGCTCCTGACTCCCAACTTTGTACACTTAATGCTTCATTACCAACATCTTCCTATAAGCAAAACCTGAGAAGATATTACTATCATTTCCCCTTTGAAATACATTTCATGTCCAAATAAAAAAAAATTATAATGTTCAAACAGAACCAAAAGGATTTCTGATCATAAACCGATCACTTGCTAAATCATGTGTCTTTGCCCACCTTAATTCATTTCTCTAAGCCTCAGTTTACTCATCTGTAAAAGGGTGGTCAGTCTAAAGACTTATGAAGCAAAATCAGTGAATATGGGAATTTACAGTAACCACAGGATTGTAAAGTACATTCTTATCTTTGTTTAAAATATTCCAATTCTCCAACCCTTGTATACATCCTTTGGAATTTTTTTTTGAAACACACTGTTCTCTTTCTCCATTTAGGTCAAATTCCCTTAAGGTCATTTCTCTCTCCTCTCTAGTGTTTGTCTCACTTGTTGTCTTATAGTCATTTTTGTAATTATTTGATACTTGCCCATCTTTACCACGCTTTGTATGTTCCTTGAGCAGAAGCCATGTCTACTTTTGCTCATTTTTGTAGTTGATGCTTGGCATAGGGCTCGACTACTGTAGGAACTTAAAAATTAGTTGAATGAATGAATATCACAATACAACAACTAATGAGCACTTACTAGGGTAATACTCCATGCTGTGTGCTTTTTGTCTGCTACACATACAATGCCCTCACATCCCTCATATTTCTTCATCATAAAGTAGAAAAGTAAGATTTAGAGTAAGTTAAATGCTGAGAATTTTCTCATCATTTTCCTCATTGGTCTGCATATCCTATCTCTTCACACTGTATCTCAATGACATATGTGAATATCTCAGGCCCACGATATAATTTGTCTGTGATCTCAAGACCACCAACACAATACAGCTTGGGAACTCTAGTCTGCATCATGAACCTGGGTTAAGTACTTCCCTCAAGCATAGAGATTCTAATTCTGCAATTCAGGAGAGATAGAAGAGTATATTTGCTTTTATAAAAAACCTCAGGTTATGCTGACGCTGATGCAAAGACTCCATGTAGCACTTGAGAAATTTTGAAATCTGGGAGCCTGGAGGTAAGGAAGGAAACAGGGGGTAGAGTCAGAATGTTCAGTGGTAGCTCACAGAGAACTTTATTGTTAAGAACTTTATATTAAATTCTCAATCTTGGAAGCCAAAATCCAGTGTTCTGTAATGACATGTGCTCTAGGAGGTCAGAGGTGGTTAACTAATACTGTGATGCGCATTGCAACGATCAACAGTGACATGTTTAAATATATATACCGGAAAATCGACTGAGAAAAGAGCCTGGGAAATTTTGATTTGGTTGTAAAAGAAACACTAGAATTATTTATGTGAATTATCTTCCACTTATGCCTAATTATCCAGCAGCCTGACAATACACATGCATACCTATAATTGTGGGCCAGAGTGCTTTTGTGTGATGGGAACAGCCATCTCTGTGGATATGACTTTTTAGATGACTTTTCTAGAACCACAGATATTTGATCACAACTTTAAAATACATAATGAAAGTCTGATTTATATAGATATGTAAATCAAAGAGGGAGAGATTTGGAGTAATTGTTTTTAGAATTATCCTATATCCTACTTGAAAGAGAAAACTGGTATATACTCTCTAGAGAGCAATCTTGGAGAATGACAACTGAGATTTGGCAGATGGAAATAAAATGATCTGTGTTTCTCTAACTAGTCCATATGGTATTGTAAGCAGTGGATAAAGGAGCCTGGTATGTCCCAATTGAAACGTGCATTTCAAATGCTAACATTGGACTTCAGTTTTAAAAATGGGCACTTTCACTCTGTGAGTTAAATAGTATACTTTGCCTTTGTTAGTCATGGAGATTATCAGTTTATTTTTCCTTAAAGTACCTCTATAAAAAACAAATATGATTTTCCACTTGCACATTCAACCCATGCATCTCCTTTATATAACTCTCTTGATCTTCAAATATTAACATTTAGATAGATATAATGAAACTCAACAAATTGAGCTAAAAATAAATACATTATCAAATCAAAGAAAATTCAAATCTGATTGTATAGATTTCAAGTTCAGGCAACTCTTCTTCAAAATGATATAAATGTTATATTTGTACGTATGGTTGTTAAGCTAAGACTCTAAAATCAGATTGACTATAGTTCAAATATAAGCTCTGCAATTTGCCAACTGAATGATCAGAAGCAAAGTTTTTTAACTTCTCCAAGACCCAGCCCATTCATCAGTAAAGTGGGAATATCCGTTGCCTATGTTTGATGTGAGAATTAAATAAAAGCATGCATTTAGGAGTGCATTAAAGTGTACCTGGCAGAAGGCAGATATCAAGAATTATGATTTTTTAATATTACTAGCCATCCTTGATAGTAAAAATCACTGAGAACTGCCATCACAGTGATTAACATGGGGATGTGAGAAAAAGGACCAGCAGGTCTTTTGCGAGCCTCATTCACATCTGCCGGTATTTGTGGCTACCGCTGTTCGTAAACTCTGACTATGGTTTCAATTCTGCCTTAAGCCTCTGATAAATACTTTTCTTTCTCAGTTCAGTTGTAAAAAAAAAAGCAAGGATTTGGGGTGAATTTACCTGTTTAACAAAATTTCAGTTTCCCTTGGTTCCCGGTTTTGCAGTTTCATGCTTGCTTTGATGTATTTTGAAGGAAACGGTTGTAATGTTCAAGTGGTAGCGGCACCTTCACCAGACAGGCCATTAGTCAGTTTTCTTGAAACAGAAAGCTGAGCATGGTCCACACAGCTGTCATTTAGCATTCTCACCCATGAAAAGAAAAATTAAAGAAAGATGGGAACTTGTTTTTCTGTTTCAAAAATAGGACAAGGTCAGTAAAACTGTCATCAGGTCACTTCTCTCAGGAAAGCACTGGCTGTGGTCCCAGAGGTAACTTGAATTGTGGAGAGCACGCCCGCTGGATTTCGTGGGACAAAGTAGAATATCCGGGGACAAAACAGGTCAGGAGTAGAACATTAAGAAGGACACTAAAGTGTAAATGAGCACCCACGAACTCACATTAATGTTATCTTTGCTTTATTTGCTAAACAAAGAAATAATTTGGGATTTGATTTTACTGTTAAATACCCAGCTAAAGGTTGATTAACATAAAAGTATCAATATTTAATTTGGGGCATTTAAGTTGAAATGAGGTGTACCTAACTTCTGCAGAGGTTAACTTTGGCCTTAGAATTGCAGGTAAATGACCAAGGCAGGTTCTTTCATCCAGAGTTGGCACATTAGAATGTACTCCTGCATCTGGCTTTGTTTCAAACAACTCAATTTGCATTACTTTGAATCTAACAGGAAATCATAATTTGACTCAAATTCTAATGGGATACAGAAGAATAAAAAAATTAGTAGTGCCAAGTACAGATATAATCACACCATACCTCACTAAAACTTTTCAATTTGGTAAGATAACACTACAAATAATAGTGCCGTTTTCTTAAATAAAAAGTTTATCCTTAAGAATAATACTTCAAAACAGACTTTATAATAATTAAGTAATAAAATAATCCATGGGAAAAAGAAAAGATTAAGAGTTATTTGTTTTCTTCCTCATAGTGTCTTTTTACTACCTTTTATTAGATGAAAAATACTTCTGAGGGAAATTCTTAATGGAAAATGTTTTCTTATATTGTCTTGAGTAATATTTTACATCTATTTTGAGACACTCAAGTTACAGAAACATACTATTAGGGTAAGTAGGTGTTCTTTTAAAGAAAAAGAAATTGGCCAGGAATTCCAAGGGCAGCTGGAAGTTAAAAACTGCAATAAATTTTAACTAGAAAATAAAGGGTAAATTTATATAAGTAACAGGGTATTTTTTTCTGATATTCAAAATAGTCCTCTATAAAAGTATTATTTTTGGATTATCAGTAAAGGATGCTACACAAATTAAACCATAATTTCTAATGATTTTGTGGGAAATTTCATGATCTAATAAAAAGCCTTAAAGAGGCATGTAACTGGGAAAAATTATGTTAAAAAAGAGAAAATGGTCATCTTATGACAAAGGGCAATATAGTTTTATTAATAAGTGCATTAACGATGAAGGTGCCATATACTTAGCTGGCACCACATAAATTATGAAGCTCAATAAAAATGTCAATATTGAGAAAGCTAATGTAGAATCATAGGCATTAACCTATATACACTCTCACCTGGAATAATATATTTATTAGAATGGAAATTGTAATCCATATTTTAAATATGTCTTTCATGAGGCCTCTGTTGTTGGATAACACATTTAAATCAACTATCTAACTATAGTTTCTGTTTTGTTTTTTTATCGATGTACATTTGACATATAATATATTAATTTAAGGTACACAAAGTAATGATTTGTGCAAAACAACCACCACATTATGTCTAGTTAACATCCGTCATTATACAAAGTTACAAAAAATTTTTTCTTGTGATGAGAACTTTTAAGATTTACCCTCTTAGCGACTTTCAAATACATAATACAGTGTTATTAATTATAGTCACCATGCTGTACATGATATCACCATGACCTGTTCAACCCTGCCCTAGCTCTTGGTTGTCTCTCAGACCTGAGATTGTCCCAGTAGCCTATTTTATTTGTAATGGCTCCCAGTAGCTGAGGGTGTGCCAGGACCATTTAGTGTCCCAAAGGGTGTGATCTCAGTCAGCACCTAGATTCAGGCTGTTTGGAAGCCAGACGCTCAGGTAGCAGCTTTTAAGGTATGTAAATATATACAGTCCTATGGGACCTCAAGTACAAGCCTCACAGGTCAAGTGACTTAGAGGAGTTGCCCGGCTGGCAGTCGCAAAAATCAAGGCTCCAGCTGACTCTATAAAGTTTGTCCGGGAGATGGGGTAAGTAATGTGAGGCAGGCAGACAGCGCAAAGATGGTGTGCGCTGCAGGCCCTAGATGTGCCGCACCTGAAGCGTGCATCCCCGGCCAAACCTCCAGGACAAGCAAGTAAGCAGCTTTCCTAGAAAGACTCTGGGTGTGTCTCAGTCTGCTGTTGTGCAGTGTCCTGGGGGTGGCTGTGGATAGCTCTGTCAAGAACTCTCTCTCCAATGGCGACAGTCCTGTGGGACCCAGGAATGCACGCCCACCGAGCCACCAGAGCTGGGCTCTTAAAGGGCATCTGCTGGGCCACGGTCATGAAGACCCGGGCACGGGAAAATCCAGGGCACCAGATGCACACAAAAACTCCCTCTGGGAAATACGGGCGCTGTAGAGGGCAGCAGAGGAGATCGTGAAAATAGAACCTGCTCTCTGAGGTTTTTGGAAGGTTTACAGTCAGCCCTTTCTTGCGAGTTTAATTAGAAGCCTGCGCATCAGGCTGTAGTCAGGATGATTAGCTAATTGAGCTTTCTCACAGAAAGATGGGGCTCCGGGGTCTGTTGCCTCTCGCTGTGCAGTAGAGAGGGGAGCTGTTTAAGAACTATTTCTCCACAAGACCCACTGGCCACAAGAACCAGGTGATAGAGAGGCCTCCCCTAACAAGCAGCCGCAAAGCCCGGGGCAACAAACACCTGTGAGAGCTCTGCTCTGGGAGATGCTGGTGCTCTAGAGCCCAAAAGAGGGCAGGGGAGGGGGAGAGCGACAGTGAGTGCCTGCCAGAAAAGAAAAACTTTGAAAAGAGAGAAAAAAATTCAAAAGAAAAGCCTAGAGTTTTGTTTTTAAAGATGGCGCCCACTGGCTGCAGTAAGGCAGAGGGAGAGTGTGAAGTAGGCGCCCACCAACTACAGTAAGGCAAACGCAAGTGGAGATGAAACCCACCGGGAAAGAAAAAAGAAACTTTAAAAAACAGCCTGGACTTTAAAAAATATATATTGCGCCTGCACCTGGGGCAAGGCGGAAGGAGAGCACAAAGCTGGCGCCCACCGGCTGGAGCGAGGTGGAGGGACAATGGTTCACCTGGGGAAGGAAGTTAGGAAAGAAGGAAGGAAGGAAGGAACCTGGAGTTAAGAAATAAGTGCTGGAGCCAGCCTGCTGGCCCAAGGCGGAGAGAGAGAACACAAAGATGCCTGCCCCAGCGGCAGAGGCTCCCAAACCAGCGCACCAGCCGCTCCAACACCAAGTCCATGTCGGGGCAGCCAACGCGGGGCTGCTTCTGCGCTGGGCCCAGCGGCGGGTGAGTCCCAGGGCAGAGCCCTTTGCGAATTCTATCTCAGATGTCTCTAGTCTTGTGGGTTTTGTGAACATGAGCAGCATTGGTTTTCAAAGGTACGCGTTCTGGAGGCTTGTCTCTCAGGTACAGGTCTTAAAAGTCAGGGTGCCCTTGTGAGGTCTGAGCCCTTGGGTCCTGGGTCCTGTGGGAGATGCTCCAGGTTTTGAGTTGCCCCCTCGCTGTGGGTCACTGCACTGGGGGTGTTTAGGGTGAGAGTGTGTCCCAGCCTCTCCTACTGAGCTTTGCTGGACCTCCGTTTGCCAGATGCTTAGGAGTTAGTTGACCTGTTTTTAGTGTAGTATAGTGTAGTGTAGTGTAGGTTTGGTTTGTTTTCAGAGGAAATTGTTCTATTTGTACAGCTGTAGATTCCCTCCCATGTGTTCATGGGAGGAAGTGAGTTTGGAATCTCTTATACCCTCATCTTAAACTGAAACCTAATATAACCATAGTTTTCTTGTGGGTGATGCACATTGTATTTTAGAAATTCTCACTTAAAATACAAACATTAAACCATTGATATCTGCCAGTATTTATTCTTTGATTACAAATGTTCAGTAAATAGTTACGATATGCCAGGGACTTGTATATGAGCTAGACATACAGCAGGAAACAAAGCCCATGAACCCATGGGAATTCACGTTCTAAAAGAGAGTCAATAAGTATATTTTCAAATAATGGCAGATACATGTTTCAAAGAAAAATTAAGTTACAGTAATGGAAAAGAGAATGATAGGGTGTTATTTTCCACTAGGAGCCAAAGAATTCCTCTCTTCGGAGGTGGCATTTGAACAGAAAATTGAATAGAGTGAGGCTGAGGGAGAAAAACCAGTCGGGAGGCTGCAGCCATGGCCGTGGTGGAAGCATCTAGGGACAGTGTTGGGTTCCTTGGTAGATGCAGAGTCCTGAGGGCAGAGGGAAGAGTTGAGCTCTGAGGAGCTTTGCAGTGTAAGAAAAAATATTGAGAAGTATTGTTCTACTAGTAGCATTTACCTATTTTCTTATTGAACACCTACTGCAAATTTCAGAAGGGGCAGAGGTGGGGAGACTTACATGCAAATCATAGAAGGTAAAACTAAAGAACCATTTTCAACAAAATAGAAAAATCAAATCCTTAGGCTCTAAGGATTACAGAAAGAGAAAATGGTCAATTTTCTCATTATCCTTAACAAAAGGATAAAATCAGTAAGGTCATGATCAAAACGCTTACTGAGGAGGAACTAACTATGCAAAGAAGTCAATTACAGCTGTGTGCACCACAGCTACTAATGGGTGTATTAACTGTTCCTGTGAAAGACTGTAGCATGTAGTTATCTGACGATTTGTGATACAAACTAAGACAAAAGATAGGTGTTGTTTTATGGTGCTAACCAAAGCTAATGACTACAGGGTTCTCAGAGTTTATTTGCAATAATTACACATTTTACTTAAGCTTGCCTATAATTTCCCTGAAATCCTGTATGTCGAAAAGAAACATGCCATATTCTTTACCTTCTGCTTAATGTCCTTGGTAACTGAGAGCCTGTACAAGCCCACACACAAACAGCTTAGAAATCTTCAAGGAATAGTGAAAAGGTTTGAAAAATTTAATTCATCATCTTACCAGGATAGATGTATACCTGAAATCTAGTTGGTGCCCAAATAGTAATCAGGGGTTTTTGTTTGTTTGTTTGTTTGCTTGTTTAACTCTCTAATTCTAGACTATATATATAAAATTGAGATACAAAAGAGGCAGCTAGCAACAAGATTAAACTTTGAAAAATTATAAAGCAAATACTTCAAAGAAAGTATATATATGTACATATATATGTGTGTGTGTATATATTCTCCCTGGAACACTGAACAGGGCTTAGCTGGCATGTTGTCAGCTAAAGAAAAAAAGTAATTCATTGTTAACATTTATGGCAGAGCACACAATGTGATAAAGAGGAATTTTGAGTGAATAAAGATGCTTAAGACAATTTGCAATAGTACTTTAGGGCAGGAGCAGCCTTGGAGCTTTCTTCTGTTTTAACGCATACTCGTTGCCAGCCCACTAAAATGAGAAATTAGCCATACTGGTATTATTAAAAGATGAATGAATTAAAGAAAAATAGACAGCTCATTAAATGCTGCCAATAGCTCCAACTCATTATGAAAGTCCCCATATAGCAGCCAAAAATCCAATAATGATACATGTTTCCAATAATATACCTACAAATAATTACGGCTTGAGGCTCCATAAATATGTTGCACAATGAAATTTGTTGTTTTAGGTCAAAAACCTTAATTTTAATGCTATTTCATAAAATTTGACTATTGAGTAACATAAATTAGTCCTATAAGAAATTGTACCTAGCAGTATTAAATACCTAAAATATTCATCTTTCCTTTTTAAAAGTCTATGGATTATCCTCCTGCAGCTTCTGTCAATGCTGACAAACTAAACTTTGTAAATTGTCCTAACTCACGGGGGTCTATCTGGTCCCTCACCAATAAATTTTTCTTATTCATTTGTTTTCTTGGCCTCTTTCTCTGAAACACCCCAGGCCCTGCCAATATACTTAAATGCCAGTTTTAAAATTTGGTGCATTGCTTTTTAGAACAGGACATTTTAGCCTCAATAAAAAATGTGATAGCAGCTGTGAACGGTAGTAACTGACAATTCACCTAATGGGCTGTCAGTATCTCGGTTGAGTTTACAGCATGTGTGGTGTTGGTTTTAATGGGCAATACTAATCTGGAGAGAAGAATGTAGAAATTTGAAATGTTAGCTCCATCAATACAGATAAAAATTTCAGAAGGACGCGTGTTAACATAGGATGAGGAAGGGATAAGTATAATATTATCAGAAGGATAACTTATTATACTTAAAATGAAGGAGAAATTTAGGATGAACAATGTGTTCTAAGATATTCTGCTCTAGGGTAATAGCAGAATGAATTAAATCAATATAATTAGACAAATATGATTCAGAGAGTAAAGATAACTTGGTCCACAGGCACCTTAGTCAAGGCAGAGTTTCTGAAGAAGAAAAGGATAGCTTGTAAGGGAAGGAAAGGGTTTATGCTAAATTAAAAGAAAAACTTTTGAGTCTGTGAGCTCAATAGCATCTGCCTGGTGAAGTAAACCAAGTTTTCATAGCTCCCCAATGCCTCCTGGACTTGTGTTTTGCCCTTAATACATGAAGAAATTCTAGAGGAGGAAGGCTCAGAAAATTTATGTGTGACTGTATTTTGCTCTTTTATAAGTAGATCAACCATATTACTTATTATCCAAATGAGGAAATTTTTGAGAGCGAGGGGGGCAACTATAACCAATTAAACAAGGGTGATAACAGCTATATGTTAACTCTCCTAGGCAAAACACATTTGTTAACTCTTTATAACACCCTAGACTTTCTGATTTCTAGAACCTACTTTGCCTAGGTTCTTGTACCTATTATCCTTAAAAATTACCAATCACATGATGATAACACAAGTGTAGACCTTTTCAAACTCATCAAATTGTATACATTAAATATGTACATTTTATGTATACCAATTACACCTCAGTGAAGATGGAACAGAATTGCCAGTTATAAGTTTTATCTACGGCTTCTAGGAACTCCACATCAGTGTGGGTTGCTGAGCATAAGCGAGGCATCTGACTTTGCACAGAAGGCTTAAAAGGGTCACAGAGTGAAGCAAGTCAGTGGTTATCAATCGTGACTGCCCCAAATCACCCAGGGAGAGTTTGAAAACATCTCCAGACCAACTGAATCAGAATGTCTGTGAGTAGGATGCCAGCATAATCACCCTAGGTGATGGCAAAGCACATACTGAGGGCTGAGGAGCAGTTGGCTAACCTTGCTGATAAGGTGTGGTCCACTGACCAGAGGTATCAGCATCACCAGGGAGCCCATAAAAATGCAGGCACTCTGGCCACTCTTTAGACCTACTAAATCCAAACCTGCATTTTAACGTATTTCCCCAGGACATTCCTGTGAATTTTCAGCTTGCATTTTGGATGTTTTTTCACTTTTCCTAGTAATTCTTTGGGGGGGGGGGGCGCAGATTCTAATGAATTGAAAATTTTTAAAAATCGGGCCTTCTGTCACTGGCAGTCTAAGGAACGCTGGTCTAGAGCTCTTTCCATAACTTCAGAGAATCTGCACATTAGGCATTGAGTTTGTCATCTACAACCCTAAATGGGTTCATCCTCTTGAATCATTGCCCAATTTAGGGGACCCTCAACTACTTAGTCTCCTAAACGAACCCATATGCCCACAGTGACTCCTTATGCTCTTCTCTCTTCTCCCTCCTATCCAACCTACCTAAATATTTCTCAGTTCCATCTTCCTTCCTTCTGGTCTCACTTCATGCCCTCATGTTCTCCCTTCTGGACCATTAACATGGATCCCTGGTTGGATACCTGCTTCCAGGTCCTACTTTACTCCCTGAAAATCCATCCTCTCAAAACCTACTAGGTCATGTGTGTAAGCCCAAGATTGGCCATATCACTGTACCCTTTAAATGGCTTTGGTGACCATCTATCCCTGTGTTACAAATGCTATGCTCCATAAGGTTTTGCAGAAGCCCTCACACCCACTAATCTAGTCCCTGCTTACCTTCTCATAACCAATGGACAATATCAAACTGTAGTTTGTGATTGCCATCCACACAGGACACTGTTGTCTCTGGGACTTTCATTGCTACTGGGTCTCTGCCTGACCTCATTCCATCCCTTCACACCTTAAAAATATGGGAGTGCTAATTTCTCTTGAGGATTCTGATTTCAGTTCCTTTTGGATAAATATGTAGATGTGGGACCAATGGATCATGTGGTCATTCTATATTTAATTATTTTAAATGCTACAACTTTTTTACTTCTTTTTTAAAAAAAAGATTTTATGTATTTATTTTTAGAGAGGGGAAGGGAGGGAGAAAACGAGGGAGAGAAGCATCAATGTGTGGTTGTCTCTCGCACACCCCCTACTGAGGACCTGGCCTGCAACCCAGGCATGTGCCCTGACTGGGAATCGAACTGGATACCCTTTGGCTTGCAGGCTGGCACTCAACCCACTGAGCCACACCAACTAGGGCTATATTTAATTTTTTGAAGAACCTCCACACTGTTTTCCACAGCAATTGCACCATTTTGCATTCCTATCAACACTGTGCAAGGGTCTCATTTTCTCTACCAACACTTGCTGTCTTATTGTTTTTCATATTAATCATCTTGACAGGTTTGAGATGGTATCTCAATGTGGTTTCGATTTGTATTTCTCTGAGATTAGTAACATTGAGCATTTTTTTCATGTATCTGTTGGCCTCTGTAGAATTATTCTCAATAGCCAAGATGTAGAAACAACTAAATGTCCGTAGAAATATGAATGGATAAAGAAAAAGTGGTACATACATACAATAGAATATTAATCAGTATTTTTTAAAAAAGGAAATTCAATATGTGACAACATGGACAAACATTGAGGGCATTATGCCACGTGAAATAAGCCGGTCACACAAAGACAAGTATTTTGTGACTCCACTTACTTGAGGTATCTCTTCCCTCTCTTACCTGTGTGAAGGTGGCTGGTGATTATTCCCTAAATGACCTCTCCAAAGGCTGTTGGTTTGCTGTTCTGTTATTTACATTTTTATGTATGTCTGCATGCTGAATCACTCATGGCTCCCTATTCATTCTTAGAGAAATAAATGCTTTTAAATTTATTTTATATTTCTGAGAGAGAAACAGAATGGCTCTTCCTTGTTTTGATTAGAAAAGTGCAACAAGCCAGGGAGGGGTACAGAGGTTAATGAGAAGGAAATCTCCAAGCAATTTGCACAAAAGTAGAACATTTTATCGGATAGGGTGTAAACCTGGAAGTTTTCCTCTGCTTTCTATCAACAGTATTATCAACCAGTTACAGATATGGCAAAAGAGTCACCAAAATCTGAGAATGAAGGGGCAAGACATGAACATAAGGCTATTCAGCTGCATTCACCTCCTAACTGAAGGGCATATTATTACTAGAAGATTTTACTACTAGATTTGACACCTTAATGTTAATAGAATAAAGAAGGGAAATTCTTAATTGTCATGAAAAGGTGCAGCACAGTATGTCAATGAATTCTTGGGTCAATGTTCAAGAAATGTGAGCTTCCATAGTTCAGAAAATGCCTTCCTGCTCTCCTTTCCTTTCTTCCTTAAAAAACATAACTGCTATTTATTCCTTCAGCAGAAGGAAAGTGAAATGAACTAGACATCATGTGAGTAAAAGTAAATATCATCAAAGAATCTATAGGAAGATGGGGGCCACACAAACTACTTGGGAATTAGAAGTGTCAAGGATTAAGAAGGGTGGAGCAGATGCAGATATAAAGAATCAAATCAGTTATTTAGCCTCCGGAGGCTAATCTTTCTAAAGATCAGTTATATATTTGAAAATGCAGCTCTCAATTCAGTAAGTATATTTTTAGTGCCTAGCCTGGTGAGGCCGTGTTTAATGCTGAGGAAATGTAGCCCCTCGTGATAGCAGTCAAAGAGCTTACAGCAACATTTTCTGTGTCTGTAATCAGTGTTGTTCAAAAGTTATAAACATTACCTATGGGTGTTGGAAAGGGCAGATGAGGCACTATTGTTAAGAACTTTAATTAGTAAAATATTTCTGGAGAACAGATTGGCAGTATAAAACAAAGGCTTTAAAATGTTGTGTGCTTGACATCCCTGATCGCTAGGGAAACACAACAGCCCATCAAGACCGCACTGAGATACCACCTCACACCCATTAGGATGCAACAGTGGGAGCTTGCTAGGGCTGCTGAAACAAAACACCACAGACTGGGTGCTTAAACAATAGCTATTTATTTTCTTACAGTTCTGGAGGCTAGAAATCCAAGGCAGGGTATAGGCAGGTTTGGTTTCTTCTTAGACTGGGCTTCTTGTCTTGCAGATCATCACTTTCTGTGTCCTCACGTGACCTTCCCTCTGTGCATGCATGGGGAAGGAGCGAAATCTCCGTAGATGCTTATTCTTCATGAGGACACCAGTCTTATAGGACTTGAGCAGCATCCTTATGACTTCATTTATTCTTTGTTGCAACCTTAAAGTCCTTACCTTCAAATGTAGTCATACTGGGGACTGGGACTTCAACATATAAATTCATTTGGGGTGGGGTATGAGGGTCATGCAATTCAATGTATAGCAACTTCATTGTTTACAATAGGCTAAGATTAGAAATGGCTTCAATATCCACAAATAGGAAATTAACTAAACACATTTCTCTATATTCATGCAATGGAATGGTATGCAGGCATTAAATAAGATGATTTACATGTAGAGGAATATTTCAGAGATCATGTAGGTTTGGTTTCAAACCACCACAATACTTCAAATATCTCAATAAAACAATTTACATGATTTTTTAATTTCCTAATGCACAGAAGGTTATGTTTTCACTACACCGTAGTCTATTAAATGTACAATAGCATTAGATCTAAAAAACAATGTATATACCTTAATTTTAAAACACCTTATTGTTTAAAAATTCTAATCATCATCTAAGCTTTCAGTGAATCATAATCTTTTCACTGGTGGAAGTCTTGGCTTGTTGAAGAAAACACAATATTTGCAAAGCACAATAAAATGAGGGATTCCTGTATATTTGTTTACATGGAAAGATGCCATGATACAGTGAGATGTTAAAAGACATGTTTCAGAGCAATATGTATGTGTAAGCTCATTTTGTAAGTATATAAAAATGCATAAGCAAATACATTTTTAATTCCTCAGTGTGTATGTGTTGTGTATGTGTGTAAATCATTTGGAAAAGTATACATCATAAAGTAAAGTTAGGAGTAATTTTACTAGATGATGGGCTATGGGTTTTTTTATTTTAAAATGATTTTATTGCCTGATTATTTAATTTTGAGCATATTTTGTTCATATATTCCCAAAATATAATTATTTTTTAAAATTATTACAATTGCTCTTAGCTCCGTGGCTTAGTTGGTTGGCATGTTGTCCCATACACCAAAAGATTGTAGGTTCGATTCCCAGTCAGGGTACATACTTAGGTTGCAAGTTCCATTCCCTGTTGAGACACATTCAGGAGGCAACCAATCAGTTTCTCTCCACCCCCTTCTTTCTCTCAAATCAATGGGCATATCCTCAGGTGAGTATTAAGAAAAAAAAAATTACTACAATTGAAATGAGAATATTTAGGCTAAAAGTGAATCTGAAATAAATAGGCAAAGGAATCTATCAGCTATTTTTTAACTTTATTTTTATTTATTTATTTTAAAGATTTTATTTCATTTATTTTTTGACAGAGGGGAAGAAGGGGAGAAAGAGAGGGAGAGAAATATCAATGTGTGGTTGCCTCTTGTGTGCCCCCAGCTGGGACCTGGCCTGCAACCCAGGCTTGTGCCCTGATTGGGAATGGAACCAGTGAGCCTTTGGTTCACAGGTTTGCACTCAATTCACTGAGCCACACCAGCCAGGGCAACCTATTTGCTATTTCCCAGTATGGCCCTAGGTTTGAATCGAAATCCGGAAGCTATGAATTGTACTCAAGTTTTGCCACCAAATTTTCAGTACATATATGTTTCCTGCATTTTTTTTTAATCTGGACAGTATCCTTCAGAAGCTCTTATCCTTACTGCTGAGAAAATGATTACTTTTGTGCCTGCTAATAGATATATGGCACCATCCTGACCCTGCAGCAATTTGGCTTTCCTTAACTCTTCGAAAGCCTGGCCTGCTGTACACAGCTCTTTACCAATTCATTTTCTTTTTCCAGTGCATGTACTGCTAGACCAGATTGTCTTCCATGGCATAAACCCAATTGACATTTGATTCACCCTCTGGCAGCCACCCAACCGTGTCTGGACAGGCAGGTCTCACTGAACAGAGGATGTCAATATTTTCTTTCTACAGTGTTTATCAGCTGTTTTCAAGATGTTGAAACGATCTTGGCAATACCATTCAAAGTAATCCCTCTCTCCTCTTCCCCACCACCATTGTCCTCTAAAACCCAGCACCCAGTCTGCTTTTAGGTTTGTTTATCTTCCAGCCCTGGTGCTATGGAAGTTATCAATCAAATCAGATTCATGAAGTTCTATTGTAAAAGCACTGCAAGGCATTGGACAGAATCAATACAGAAATAAATAATGGAGAAACAACCAGTTAAGCTCAATTAAATTAAGGAGTTTATAGTTTCACCTAAAGCGTAAGCACAGTTAGAGAAACGGCTTAGAAAGATACACCCAGTCTACTGATTTGCTTTCAAGTTGCCTCTTCTCAGAATCTAGCTGCATTGTGGCAGAACCAGCAACAGCAATAGCTAGTTGAACATATAGAGAGAAATTCTGTTAGAAAAGAAGAGAATTTCTCCCTCTACTTTCACATTCTAGAAGAAATGCAGAAGTGACCTATTGAGATTATTTTGTTGAGTGTAAGTCATTAGTGTCTTTTTAGAGTTCCAAAAGTATACCAGAAGGTTAATCTCTAGCTAGAGACCAAATTGTTTTATATGTAACAAAGAGATCAAATGTATTCCTAGCCACTGGGGAGACAGGAAAGGAGTTTTAGCCAAAAAGAAGTCCATTCACAGAGCAGCAAAAGAGCCTATTGAGAAAGATGACAATGAAAAATCCCTAACACCCATGAGGCTTAGAAATTTTAAGGGTGATGTCATGTATTCAAATTCTGCTGATTTGCTAGGTTACAGCATAAGTAAATGTCTGTTGGACATAGCAGTCTTACATTAAGGATACCTAGAGGAGGAAGGGAAGGATTGTCCAGTGTGTGAAGCTTTCTAGAGATGACAGCAAGGAGAGCAATTGTTAAAAGACAGCAGAGAAGCACGCTGTGGTACAGGCCAACGCAGGAGTGCCTATAATTCGAGTCCTAAAGCCTGCCAAAACCTACCAGAAAAAGGTCTGGGGAGGAAGGAAGCTGGCTGGATCCAGCCCTTTCACAGGCAGGGACATCCAGGTGGCAGTAATGTGGGTTCTAACACTATTGAAAAACTACGCTATGCCCCATAGTCTACATCATCACTTCAAGGTAACGTAATGGTTTCCAACTTGGAGATCAGAAAACACTGAGCCATAAAGAGAGAATTAAGTAATAAGTCCAAGGTCACATAGGAGTCGCTGACAGAACTAGGATGGAAGCCCAGGTAGGACTACCTCTCATCTCTGCATCTCCTCACGATGCTCCGTACTGATGCATAAACACCCATCTGAAAGTGCCTGGATTCCTTTACACCTGCCTTACATGCCATTTGTAACTGTCTATTGGCAGAGCCACCACATCCAAAGCACAGAGCATCGCACTTTGCCAGAACAACGGAAACATGCGTTTCACTAGCCTCCAGGGAGGAGTCAGTAAATTCCATGAGTGTAGGGCCATGTCTCTCTTCTGTCTATCTATGTTTCCCTGTCTCAAAGCCTTTGTGCCAAATTACTTATTGCATAAAAGGCTAGTGTTTAAAAGGAAAGTTTGATCTAGCTGGTTTTAAAGGCATATCTATGCCTAATCTTTTCTCAATCACTTTATAAGAGGAATTTCACACTGAGTACAATTGATAAGGTGCCCTTTAGAAGAGGCTTCTCTTGACTTGAAAAATTAATACAAGGAATTCACATTCTTATAGATAAATTAGAAATTACAGATAAGCAAAGAGAAAAAATGAAACTACCCATAATTCCATTGCCTAGAGATAAGCCCCATTACTGTTCTGACTGACATGGAGCGCACTCTTTGCTGTAATGCTCAGAAAACTGGAGCTCCCTCTCTCCAAGAACCACTGGGCATGCGCAAGGATGTGAACCGTGAGCATCATTCGCTGACACTGCACTGTTGGACCTGGTTTCAGAATCACTCTGGAGAGCAACGGTAAAACAGCAGCGGAATAATCTGTGAACAGAGCATGCCTTCGAGTTCTTTGGCCGCCAGTGGTTAAAAGCTGTAGATGCTCTTTTGGGCTAAGCCTGTGTGCTTCCTGCACAGTTCTGAACAGAGGAACTCCCGTCCCCTCACTACAGATTGACTGCACTTCAGTCTGGCCCAAAAGTGATCAAATTAGACTATATTTGATGAAATTAGACTAAAAGCTCCGCTTTTATTAGTACCTCAGACTGGACCCGTTACATAAATGATTCTACAGTGACCATTCTAATATATAATTTTTGCAACTTAGTGGGTTTAATTTATTTATTGGTGAGTCCAAAGTGAATGTATAGAAGGGTACCTGATTCATAGCAAATGATTTAATTAACTCATTTGGAAAACTTTTGGAAGGGGAATTGCTGCCCCCAAAGGCCTATCTGTTAACACTTTAGATTCATGTAGTCAAAATATCCGTGATGAGACCTGCCAGGAATACTAAGGTCCTTCCTGGTGAAGAGCTCCAGTTTACTTCGCTAATCCTCTGTTACTGACTTTTTCCTCACACCGAGTCCCTGATGCTCCACGTTCACCATCTCCAGATGAACAACAATGAAGTTATTTGGGAGATCTCCCAGCTCTCTTTTCTTCCAAGGACATCTATAGCTATTTCATTGCAGTTGCTACTGTTTGTAGCAAGTCACTCTGCACTCATCATCGCATATCCGATTCTGCCAATTCATTATTGCAGTTATACCTGCCTTAGAAAGCAAGAACTCAGAGAAGGAAGATAACTTGTTCAAGTTCACTTAGCTATCAAGTAGCAGAGCCTGGATTTAGGTGCTACTGTATGACATTTTAAAACCCGTCCTTTTAACCATGACTTGTCACACTTGTTAAGGGGCTTAGATGACGTAAGTAGCCCCTCAGATAAAGAAAGTGGAAATGCAAACTTTATGCTCTGACTTTTAGCAAGTGTTAAAATGTGTCCCCTGATCACAGTGACTAACAGGCAGACCTCCAAGCAGTAAATCTAAAGGGAAAAGACTCAGAGAAGTCTGTAGGCTGAGCAGGTCCATTCTGTTAAAGCACCCAGCTAGCAAAGCTCTGATAACTGCAGCTGCTGAAACTGAACTTTCCAACCGTAACATGGTGACTCTGGGAAAAATACGATTCTCTTTCTACCCAGATACCAAACTAAATGCAGAGCAGTTTGAGACATTGCCCAAATGATTGTATACTCCAGCTTGATCCTTTCAGTGTCTGTCTTTTAACCGGAGTGGGTAGCTACACTTGTGAGACAAGTTTTAAACACAAAGAAAATTAAGACTTGCTACACTACAGCCTTCTTTGTGAAAAGATTATTTTATTCAATCATGTAATTGGTAATAACCAATATTTTGATGAATTAAAATACTATTCCATTTCAATGATAGCTTTATCAACCGAGTAAAATGAAGCGACTTTCTAGAATAGGAACTAAATACATTTTCTATATAGTAGCTTAAGGTGTAAATCTAGAAAGGATGATCTCCAATGCCAGGCCGTGGGATTTTCCGTAAACTTCTAGTTCCTCTCCCAGAAGTCCACTTCTTCCTCTGCTCTTCTGGTGATAATCTCTTCTGGGAGACGGGTTTTCCTGCAGTTCGAATTTTTTTTTTTTTTTTTTTTTTTGATGAGAGTCTACATAGTTCGTCTCTATTTACAAACTTGTTCTGTTTACCCCAAAGCTTTTTTCTCCTTCCCTTCATGCTCAGCATGTGTGACACTAATTCCACATTCCCCTAAGTAGAGAAAAAAAAAAAGTTTTTTCCTGCAATGTTACACATTAGTTTTATTTTTAAATTTGAGTCCTTGGTGCTATAATTTCCTATAAATTCTTCCTAATTTAAGAAACTACTTAGGTTACTAGTTAGAAAACATTGGGGAATAGAGGCTTAGATCTTTGTAGTCAATTATTCCTTTTATCAATATGAACTATCCTGTTTTCTCCATTAAGCGCTTTTCCTCTTGAATTTGTTTAGTCTGCTACTTCATCACTATACATACTTTCTTTTATTATGAGTAACCAGTTGCTCATCCCTCTTCAATATCCCTTTATTCTGATACCTCTGGGGAGGGACTTTTTAAACCTGGGAATCTGTTTTTTGTTTTGTTTTGTTTTGGTGAATAGGCATAACACACTAACATTTATTGTGGTACCAAATGTTTAAATTTATTCCTGCCTTCTTATTTTATGCATCCAATTTTCTAAGATTTCTACTCTATTTAAAATGTTTATCTGTCTTTTGTTGCATTTATCAAGTCATTAAATCTACCTGTATTTGGGGGATTAATTTAGTTTACTTTGTGTTTTATCTTGAACTTGTTCAAAAGTTATCCATTGTTTTTATCCTTGTGATGATCCTTACATTTTTAGCACACATATTAAAACATGATTTTAACAATGCCCTGAATCAATCAGTATCAACAGTATTTCACTGTCTTGCTATCTACCCATCCTATTTCATATTTTGATATAGCTTAAAATTTTAGATCCAAAATTTTTATCATTAATACACATTTGAGCACATTTTAAACTCTAATTTCTTTTATTACCATACTTATTATAATCCTTGTTTCATCTTGGATTCAAATTTTTCCTGCTATGGCTTATATTCACTAATTCTTTCAGAGATTGTTTATTAACTATAAGCTCTTCTGAGCAACTGAACACCAAACACGTTAGTCTGGCTCACTCATCTGGGATTCACCCCCCCATCTAGCTTGCCTTCTGTTCTGTCAAGCCTGCCTCCTGAAAACTATGGTTTCAGTCTTCCAGAAGTTAGGTATCTGCATAGAACATCAGTTCTGCCAAGCAGATGCACCCATGTGAGGCTCAGAGACAGCAGTGAAGGCCAGGTACGGAGAGAGAGCTGATCTTTGAGCAAGCACAATACCAAGGGCGTCTGATTCCTCTGGGGGCTGTAGCAGAGTTCGTCACATCCAGTTCTTAGCAGCATGAGCACTGAGCATTAAGTAGCCACAATTGTGGGGTTTTGCTGGCTCTGTCCAGTGATTTGGCTACCTGCTCCTTCCTCTGGCTGCATCGTTCCTGGTGATGTGGCCTGCTAGCCTCGTTCTCTGACCTTCCTCAGACATACCTCTCTGAGCTACGTAAAAGCCTTTAATAGGTCCCTTTCTGCTTAAACTTGATAGAGATGATTCTGTGATCTGCCACTGAGAACCGTAACTGAATCAACTTTTGCGTTGGAAAATATGTTTATTTTGCTCTTATCTTTGAATAATGAATTCACGGGGTATAAAGTGCTAGGTTCAAGTATATTTTTCCCTAGGAATGTTTATATTATTCCATTTTCTTCTGGTAACTTATGTCTCTGCTTCTCATTCTGTAGTTAATCTGTTTCTTCTGTTTGGGAGTTTTAACAGTTATTTCCTTATCTTAAGGGTTCTGAAATGTGTCTTCTCTTTATGTAGGTGTGAGCTGATGCTGTTCTTTCTCCCTTTCTCCTACTTGTACTCATGAAGCCCATTTAGTTTGGCATTTAACACAGAGCAATTCTCTGTTATTCTTTGCACATTGCCTTCCATCTATTCTCTACGTTCTCTTCTAGATCTCCTAAGTGACTGATACCAGAACTTCTTGATCTATCCTGTATACTTTAAAAATTTCCTTCAAATCCTACAAGCCTTTATTTTGTAATTGCATATTATGTCCCATCTGTGTGCTTCTTAAACTTTCATGTGCACACAAACCACCTACGGATCTCAGTAAAAATGAATATTCTGCTTTAGTCCTGTGGCGTGACTCCTGAGATTCCGTATTGCTAACAGGTTGCCAGGAAAGGCTGGTGGTACTGGCCTGCAATCCGTACTGTGTGTGGCAAGGTCCTAGGCAACATGTGAAGAATCATAGGTACCGAAATGTGTGCTTTCAGTGCACAGCTCCGCAGTCAGCCAGTGTGAATTATCCTCCTCTACTCGATAGCCACATGACCTTGGGAAAACTGACCTGTTTCTTTGAGAATCCACTTTCCCCTCTACAAAATAAAGGTATTTGTTGCCATGTTGCACATTCCCTGCTGTGATTAAGTGTGATTTTCAGCCAGCACACAGCATAGGGGGCATGAAGTAGAAAAGGACAACCCCCGGGTTCTGCTGTTGAGGGTGGGCTTTAATGCTGCTGGATGGACAGAAAGGGCCCTGGTGGTCATGTGTCTGCCCCGTGGGGAGGGCTCTATTCTCTGCCTGACCTCAGCCATGAGGTTGTTCTTGGAGCTGCAGCATTTGGAATAAAACACCCAGACTGGTTTCATCCCCACACAGGTACAACCCCTCCCACAGAATAGGGGCAAGCGCACTAAATCTCAATAAGGAACAATCTGTAGGGTCCTCCACAGAAAGAGAGAAAGAAAATCATTCCATGATTCGTGGAGTATACTGAAAGAACAGATTTCCGTAAAAATCATAAAGGCATTAGTTAAGGTGGAAATTGGGAAAATTCATGAGCAGAGAGTAAGAATAAGAACCTGATGTCTGGGGAAATCTTGCCCTAAAACCATATGACAGGGTTGTTCGGAGCAGCATGGTCTGAGCAAAGGGAGCAGAAAGGGAAGGAAGGAAAGGCAGAGGAAATAAGGAAGTGCATCAACATTAACTGAGTAGCTATGACATGCTGGGCATTTTGTAAGTGTCCCCAATGCGATACGAGGTCCGCTGTAGCTGAATTCAGCTCCATGCTGCCTCCCCCCTCCCCACCCCCCTCCCCACACACACGGGCCTGTGGAAAGAACAGAGCACACCACAGAGAGGATGAGTGGCCTCAAGCAGTACAATGAGAAGAGGAATCAGCCCAGACAAGTGTTCTTAATTTTTTCATATATTAGAAATTTAATTATAGATATGTGTTCAGTTATAATCTTCCTATTCACACATACATAAACATTTGGTTACTGTTTTGCTGTTTGGAGGCCAATTTACTTCACAGGCCAACTTAAAGTTTTAGTCTTGGTAAAAACATTTTTAAAAACCAAGGAAGATACGGCCTTGCCCAATCAAATACAAAAAGAAAGGAAAAGGATCACTAGACTCCTGAAAAATTGGGTGGCAGTTTTTCTAAGAACAGATTTTAGCCTCCTTACTTCCCTTAAGTATTTATAGAAAATTGCTTTGTGTTTTATTAGCCATGCTAATATCTCCCAAGAAGGAAGTCATGAATTAGACAGCACAAAAAGATTCTGAGCCAAATGAGGTTGGGGAAAATTTTTCCTTAGCTAAGGATTTTCACCAGCTTCCTTTGTGGGGGAAAAAAAAAATCTAGAAATTTAAAAGTGAACATCACTCAATACAAGATATAGTTTGCCATATAACAAATAGTTAAAAGGACTTTTTCCCAAGAATTGCTGTAAGTCATTTTCTCTGAGTGGGAAGGTCTGTGAAAGAGAGGCCTCCATCTGTCCATTTCAGCCAAGGCTCACCTTCCTGGAGTACGTGAAAGGGGCATGCGGCACCCATACGGCGTGCCCTTCAGTAGGGTGCTTCCTGGCCAGGTGGGCTACATGCTACACCAGAACACATGTGAAGTGTCTGCCCTCAGAGGGAGTTCAAATCTGCATTTTGTTCTTTCTTCCCTTTAACTGTTCTTCACCCTTCTCCCCTATCCTTCTTGCCCTTCAGAGCTAGACTTACCTGTGAGGCTATTTCAGGGTGGAAGAGGCTTCCTAACCTATTCACGTTTAAGTCAGATATATTTAAGGGAAAACAAAGCCCTGAATCCCACATCCAGAGATAAGAAGATTAAAATGTAGGTATCTAGGATCAAGATGAATACAAGGTGTTAGTGAGTTTCTTTCACCAAATAAGTATTTCTTTTTTATTTTATTTTTTTATTTTTGATTTGAGAAGGACTCAGAAATAAACAGAAATACTTGAAAGATAAGGTTAGTACACATGATTGAAAGGGAAATACCAACACAAAGTGGGACAGTTGCATAGCTCACAAATCGACTTTTCCAGCTGCATAATAAGACCCTCAACCAGCTTTGGTTAGTGTCTGATGCAGACTCTGGCCTGTAGTGTCCGCGTCATTGTGGATGAAATGAGACATTCACACGGACTACCGAGTTCAGTGGAGGAAAAAGGACAGCGTGGCTTTTCTCTCAAGGGGAGCAAAAGCCTTGGCCCTTGCCATGACCGGCCTTTATTGGGTTTCTCCCCACATTGCATGATGGTCCTCATTTACTATGCACAGATTCGCTTTAGGTGGTTACCTTTTACAGATAACAAAGGAGATGATGCTGCTAATCACATAACCGAAGAAGGATATTTGCAAATGAAAAGGGAAAAGTGGTTGGACCAGTTACACTGGTCCTTGCAAGGTTTAGCATGGATTTTAGGAAGTTACAGGAAGCACTTGCTGTCTCAATACAGGTGAGGGAGTTTTTAGCAAAAGCAAAACTCAAAGCAGCCTAGGCACATTGCAGGCCCAATTCCCCACAGGAGAACCTATCCGTGGGCATGGGTCCTGTGCATCTCTGAGTGGGAGCTGGGCCCACACCACACAGAATGGTCTCCTAAAAGTGCCATCTCTACTCAGGTTAAAAACAGTGATGGCAGACAGAGATCCTTCTTGTTCTGTCTCCTGGGTGTGTTCTTCCAAAAGCAGAGTCAGGGGAGGTAGAAGAAAAGAATCAGACCTGAATTTTACAGAACACTGAAAGATACTGACAGAGTTAAAGAGAAAAGACTTAATAACCAGACAGACATGGCTATAAGCCACACTCTATTACTGAACTCTTCTAAACTCTGGTTTCCTGCAAAATCAAGCTCCTAATACACCCTTCAAGGCTGAGAAATGATTAATTGGTGCTTAGCATGGCACCTTGAATATAGCATTCTATCAGTCAGCTGTTGCTATATAATGAACATCTCCCAAATTTAGTGGTATAAGAGCAATGAGATTTTATTCTCATACTCATAGGTCCAGAGTAGGCTAGAGTGATGATTTTAGGCTGCAGGTGTTTGGGGAAGATGAGCAGGCTCTGATCAACATCTCTTTTCTCCCAGGACCAGCAACTCCCTAGGGTATGTTCTCACTGCAGTGACAGAAGCACCACTACCCAAGCACATTTCACTAACACCCACTGGCCCAAGACAATCACATGGACAAGCCCAGCACCCATGGGGCAGTAGGTGGGAGAAGAGAGTAGTTGCTGAGCAAAAGCATAAACTATTATAGTCTGTTCTATTCTTTATATTAATTCATATCTTGGTGTATGTAAAAATATATCTTCCCCATTCCAAGACCCTCAAAAATCTGAATCACAGCATCAGGTTCAAAGTCCAGGACCTTGTGATCTACATCAGGTCTGAATGTAGCGCTTTCTGATCCAGAGACTTCTTAATGAAATGATAGGTTAGCCACCCAGAACACACCCTATGTACAAAGGTAGAACAGTAGGATAAAAGCAATAAATCCCATTAGGGAAAAAAATGGAAGAATGGGAGACACATAAGTCACTATTTCATAGCTATTCTGAAATCCCACTGAAGAAAATGTTGCCAGATCCCGCTATGGGGGATGGGAAATGTTTCCTGATCACACCCGGGTTCTGCTCCTGAAAGTGATTCCCCAGTTCACTGGTTTCCATCGCTCTGGGACCATCTTCCTGTATCATCCTCCTCCTTGGTTGCTTTGGAAGAGGGCATTGGAGGACATTTCATTTTGGGGGATACTGAGCCGTTTTTCCAGTCGGATTCCTTCCAGGAACTTTTATATCTCAGATGATGGTGCTCTTTCAGTTCAGACTGGCCATTGGAATCTCCCTGTGAGTTCCAGCCATTGTGGCACCAAACTCCATGACACTCGTGATTCTCGTTGAGACATGCCTCTCTTCAGAGACTCGGTTACAAATACCTCAGAGATTTCCAGCATCAGTGGGACCAAGGCCATAATCTTTGTATACATTCATTTGTCCATGTAAGAGGATCTAGTAGGAACCTTAATCATTTCAAAAGTCTTAATAAAGCACTTCACAACCGCAGCCTTGAATTACTCTTGACTCTGAGGCAATGTCTTCCTGGCAGTACCCTGAATTTGTTCTTTTTCTTGACACTGTGTCGTAATAGCCAAATGCCTTTGGTGAGGAATAGTTTCATTTTCTATCTCCATTCCCACTGACATGTATTTTTAAATCCATTTATTAGACAGAACCTGACTTCTCTACGTGAGTGAGGGGCTATCATTCATATCATCATTCTTACAAAGACTGTATTGGAAGTGCCCGAAGCCCTCCAAACACAGACTTCGATCCTTTCCATGCTCTCTCAGACTGTGGCTCAATCTAAGATAACGTAGGGAATTTGGAAAGCACAAGTAACAGAGATTCGGCAAGAGGAACAAAATTAATGATTCCACCTCAGGCAAACGATCTGTTCTTGGTGCTGGTCTTCCCAAAGCAATAAGAGAAACTTAATAAAGAGCTCCAGAAAATGTTCATGGACCAAATCACTGCAACACAGTGAGCATTATTGACGAATTAGGAACAACTACCAATTATTATACCTGGAACCTTGGTGTGAAGAGAGCAATTAACAGCCACTCATTAAGAAATCCAAAGGAAATGAATGAGCCTAATGGATGCTGTGCAATTACGTGAAAACATACCTTATTACGGGCTCACTGGGGGCTGGAAACTCATGCAGCCTCCTCAGTAGATCTTCATGGAGTCACATATGGAATTGTAAAATATAAAGTGAAATATAATTTCTTAAACCATGCTTTTGATCCCATCTTTGCCATTCTTGGCACACAGAGGGGGCTTCTGATTTCCTCTCAAATAAGACAAAAAGTGTAATGTAGAAAGCCCTCACATCAGTCCCTTACAAATATAGGCCATTCCCTCATACACCTTTGATTCTTTCTCGACTCCCTGTGGTCTTCTTCAGCTATTGTTATCCCTGACCTCGGTGTGACAGTTGTGCTGTTCCATCAATCTCAGTTCTAGCCCCTTGTCTTTTGGAGCCTTATTCCAATGCCATCTCCTCCATAAAGCGTTTCCTAATCGCATTGCTCAGAATTACTACCTTTTCATAGTGCTAGGTTTACCTCTCATTTGGGGATAATCACCATGTAATGCATTTTACCAGAGGCTGATATATCGGAGTCTATTAACCATGCTGGACAACAGGCTTCCTGAAGGAGCACATGGGCTTTACCCCACTTTATCTCTTGCATTTGATGTTCATTGCTCTAAATTTTATTTAATGAAGGATTCTAGCAATTGAATCAGTTAGAAAATGATTCTGACTGAGCACCTTATAGTTTAAGTTATTCCCTGTACTTTCATTGCTATTACTCTCCTAAACAAGTCAGGAGCTCTTGTAATAGTAAATGTGTTTTAGAAGTGGCCTCATTCAAGGGTTGTCAGCTGTAGATAGTTGCACACGTGTTTTCTATTCCACTAAGCCTCGTTGAATTCAGTCTTTCCTGGATCAAAGTGGCCTAGAGATAAGTACTGATAGATGTTTGGAAGACTCCTGTTTGGGACCCAATGCTGAGGTTAAATGAAAAGGGGCAATGACAGAAGCTTTTCTGAGATGCAAGGCTCTGTTTTGTTACAGTTGCCTTCCTCTTGTCATCTGCATCTGTTAAAGCGGCCAACCCCAGTGACAGGCAAGAAGTAAATGTGAGGTTTAACAGATTTGTTCTTGAGCAACTGATCTTGCATAACAAGACAGCAGCCTGCTGTCAGTTTTGTATGTCCCTGGTCTCTAGACCTTTGCACTCCCTCCCACGCAGCAATCCTGCTGACCTGTTATCCCATACAGAAAAGGAGAAAATGCTGGCTTGCATGATGCTTTCTGTGGAATGGCACAATTTACAAGACAGGGACTCAGTGTTTCAAATGCATTTCTTTTTCTAACTTGTTGAAGTGGGGCTAGCTAGCTAAATGAAAAGTACTACAATTTCTTAGGCTTAAAGTGCAGTTGGAACTACAGATAACGCTCCTCCACCAGCACAGTAATGCACACAAAATGGTAAAGTGATAAAGAAGGAAATGATGGGGAATCTTTACCACGGAAATAGTGGCTACGTTTCTGTCCCATGTCAGTACGCAACTGCAAAATCTAAAATTCACCAACCAGTTAACCCATGACCAATAAGATCTTACAGGTTTATCCAATGAAAAAATGTCCTTCATGCATTTTTCCTCAGCTTTGCTTATTTGTTTTTGTTTACATATGATGATGAAATAGTCGTTGAATTTATCCCACTCTGTGACAGAATTTCTTAAGGTGTTTAGGAAATAATTTGATTTCAAAGTTGGTCAAGTTATTGTAGAATAATGAAAAATTTATCAGTTATAATATCAAGTCTTAATCTTTCCATAGCCTAATAATTTAAATATCTATTATTTACCAATTCCTTTTTTACTGAAACATTTTTCTCTCTTTCATATATCACACAGAGCTCATTTGTCAGAATAAAACTAATATGAATACCTTTCTTTATAAAATATTTAACAGAACAGAAAAAAGTGAAATAAGACACTAGTGGATCAGTTTATTTGGCGACATTTTTTTTTTTGTCCACTGCTTAATGGCATAACCACCCAAACAAGCACAGGAGGGGAAGACTCGGGTATGGGCATTCACTCACTGTCCCCTAAACCTCATTTGTTTGCAAAGGCCATATTTTATTCATATCAGATTTGAAAAATAAATGGAATTTTCCTAATTTATCTGTCTTTCTGACAGTGAAGACAGAAGGAAGATAAAACTTAATCACAGGAAAATGCTATAGGCCAGAAAAAAGGGTACTCTGTTGTGGCCAGCAGCGCAGACAGTAACTGTAATGCAAATGCCTTTCCATATTCCTCGTCCTGGTATGTATGCAAATCCCAATAGTATCCAGCAGATGGCGCAAGGCTAACTCCCAAGTCTGGAAAGCCTGCAGTTCACATCCTGAAAGACCTCAAATGTCAAACTATAGAACAAAAAAATTATTGTACAACTTTTGGACTCTTCGATTTTATCGCATTATTGTAGTTGAACATAATCCTAGATTTATGCATTACATTCTTCTTTTGTTCTCCTTTTACTCTACCACTAAAGTAAACCTGGGTACTGCTTGTTAAAACAGTCAGTCAAACAAAACTAACCAGAGAATAAACACATATTTATTCTGTTCAGTTTGATCAGCTGAACTTATTTGTCTGTCAATACATAATTAACATACCCAGATCTATTGTTTTTCCATATGATTTATTCATGTACTATAATTAAAAGTAAATGGAATTGACAAGTGAGGAAGACTTTAGAATGGAAAGGAAAAAATCTACTGGTCTTTAACAATATCGAGAGCTCGCTTGTTTATTGATTGGCAGTTGCTAATTTTGCTTCAAAACTTCTTAAGTTTTTTGAGCAATACAAATATAATTGTCTCATATAATATTCAGAAGGAAAAACTTTTTCTCAATGAACAGATTTGAACAACTCTCAAGAGGACATGGATTTTTATTGCAATGTTAATTGCAGAAGCAGAAAACCTTGTAGGAATGAAAACAGTATGCATTTCACAAGTGGACAGTCACAAAATTTTATAGTGGTTTATTTTCCCACAAGACCAGTGTCCGCAGTATTAGGTGGTAATTTTACAGTATTGTACAGTTTGTCCCAGGAAAAGCTTAGAATGACTATAGGGTAGATCCCTTCAGGCAAATTAAGAAGCTAAAATGGGCATGTGTTTTCCAGTATTATATTAGTGTGTGTATTTTCTGGTGACTATAACTTAGACCTACTCTCTCTACTGCAACTAACATGTTATATTGTAAGTTGTGTGTTATATATTTACTTCTTTACCTATACTGTAAAGTCCATAAGAATATGCACACTCATCTTGATATCCCCAGTGCTGGCAGGGCCCGATACATAGAAAGTATTCAATGATGCCTATGGAGTAGAAATGTGCTCAGTTTATTAAAATGGCCAATCAAGAAAGTTCAGCTTAAACCAGTGATTTTCAACCAGTGTGTTACAAAAAATTTTAAAACATTCAATACCTGACTATTTAGTAAAGGTCACTGACCTCTTTTAATTTACACTGTCAAATAAAAAAATGACAACAGCCATATGACAGTAGCTGTCTGGTGTGAATGTTGGGTCTTGAATCATAAATATATAGGTCGTATAATAGAGTGGCATCCTATTGCTCACATCACACAATAAGGTCACGTCTGACTGGTTAATTCTTGGTACCAGAAAATCTTTTTTTTTTAGACTTTATTTATTTATTTTTAGAGAGAGGGGAAGGGAGGGAGAAAAACATCAATGTGTGGGTTACCTCTCATGTGGCCCTCAGTGGAGACCTGGCCCACAACCCAGGAATGTGCCCTGAGTGGGAATCGAACCAGCAACCCTTTGGTTCTCAGCCCATGCTCAATCCACTGAACTACACCAGCTAGGGCCAGAAATTCTTATATACAGTTAAGGCAACTGATTTTTTTAAAAAGCCACTTTGGAGCAACAAGGGTTGTAATTAATATTATTTTTGGTAAATCAATAAAAATTATACTTATTTTTGTCAGTTGGCAAAAATATAGCATATTTTTTTGGTGTGCTGCAGAATTTCAGTAATTAGTTTATGTGTGCCCTGAAATGGAAAAGATTGAAAATCGCTGGGCTAACCTGTTATGTGTAGATGTTGTGCACGGATTTTCTTGCTCGTCAAACAGTGGGTGACACCTCACAAAGCGGGGGATCTTTCAGCTCAAACTTATGCTGAAAACTAGAGATGCTCGTCCTCCAGGATGGTCTGGCTCCCCTCATCTGCGGAACACGGGCCACGGATTTACACAGGAAAGAAAATGAAGAAGGTCTCCAACCCCAGCTCCTTGGGACTTGAATGTGGTTGAAATGGCCAGGAGTTTGTTCAAACCAGCATTGTCAGCAGCCTCACACGGAAACAGCCCGTCACAAGGAGCAATGGAAAGCAGATGTGCATTCCTCTTGGTTGAGCCTTCCAGCAAGGAGTTTTTTTCCTACCATTTTTAAGTGTTTTTTCATACTTCCACACAAACACTTTTACTCAATTGAGTTTTTCCTTTTCCTTAACATATTTTGCATTTGCTAAAGCTCATACTGAAAGTAAAAAGAGGGAGAGGAAAGCCCATTGAGGAACGTCTTAACGGAAGGTCATGCAGCAGTGGTGGGGGCAGGGGTAGTATCTCCGTTGGCTGAGTGAGCCCCACCTGTCTTAAGGCTGGCTGTGTTTAAAAGCATCCTGAAAGCAAATGGGGCAACTGTAATAGCATAATCAATAAATATATTTTTAAAAAATCCTAAAAGCTAGATACCTCTCCTCCTCCTTCTCTTCCTTCTTCTCCTCCTTCCTCCTCCTCCTCCTTCCTCCTTCTCCTCCTTCTTCTTCCTTCTCCTCCTTTAAATGTGTTTAAAATTTACATGGTAAAAGATGCTGCTAACATATTTTTTCACTTTGTACAATGGTATTTAACTTCAACATCTATAGCTACCCCTCAGGTGTTTTTCCCAGAAGAATTCCTTTCCAAAAATGTTCTAGGCACATTCAAGCACATCCACATTTATACATGGGTATGTTTTAAAATGGAATCCTACTCCACACACTGTTCTACAACTTGCTTTTTTTCAATGAGCACTACTTATTTTAATGCCGAGTAATGTGTCATCATGAGTTTGCACCATAATGTATTTAATCAAGTCCCCTGTTGACCAACATTCAGGTCGTTTCCAATTTTCCACTTCCAGATGGTGCTCCTCCTTCCATCCATCTTTGCACGCTTGCATGAGTATGTATGTAGGGAAACTTACCTAGAGGTGAAACTGCGGGGTCAAAGGAAATTCACATTTTAAATTCTGCTGGGTATTTAAACTGCCCCCCTGCAAACAGTGTACCAAGTGATTTCGCTACAAACAAGGTGTGTGTGAACAGTCTTCTTCCTCATCAACCTCCCTCCCTCTTTTAATCCTCAGGAAAAAGAACCCCAGATGTATTTTACTAGCTCACAATTATTGAAGGTATTATAAATATTGATAGATCACTTGTAAAAATGTAGGAAAGACAAGCAGCAATGCTTATTCTTTACCGATTATATGTGACTACAGTTTGTGTTATTTTTGTCATATAATTTTTGTAACAACAAAAGTCAAACACTTGCTGTAACAAAACATAGAAGAATAGGAAGATAATCAATGTACGTACAAATTCCACTTTTCTCTGCCTTTGAGTCTCCTGCTTGCTGAGGCATAAAGGAAGCAGGTTGTTGGCTTCAACCAGGGAAAAAAAAAAAAAAACCCGAAAACCTATTACCCATAATTCCTTACAGCATATGTGCTTGGTGATGCACCAATGACAGTACGATAAATCTGCTGTGTATGAGAGCCCAGCACAACCCAGTTAGGAAAGTGGCACTCAGCAACCTGTGTCACCATACATCACCTGGAGACACTGCTGGCTATGCTCCGGAGAGTGACACCGCTCTGATTTTTCTGTTTTGTCACTGGCTCCTCCAGACATCACTGTCTCGTTGAGTGTAGCTGAGTCCTAACCAAATTTCCCTTTTCCTGCCTCCTTTCGTTACTTTGACTCCGATAAATCTCTTCACTTTGGCAGGAGGGGTTGAATATATAGCCTCTTCCCCTGCAGTGAGCAAGACCTGCATGGAGATAAGCCAGCCATCAGATGGGCGGAAGGGAGCAACTGGTCTGGGTCTTTTGATGATTATGTCCCATGTTTGGGGAGCTTCTAACCTTCATGGCATAATCCATAATAATAACACACGTGTTAGGAGGATGTGACCAAAAGATGGACTCTATCACCATGGTGCTATAAACATACCAAGAGTGGCTTTCAGGTACAGACTACAGGCCCGACCAGGTATGCTCCTGTCATTGTTTACTTATAACCAAAATATCCCAGGCCTTACCCACATGTGGAATCAAATGGGACTCGTTATATCTACGTCAACACCAATCTCAATGACCTGACTCCATCTACTTATTCCAGCCCTCTGTAACATCCAACCTACTTATTCCGGGGAGTCTCCAGGGTCACTCGAAAGTGCTCCTACCAAGTTGTCAGTTCCAGCCAGAGTTATGTTGCAGCACCCGCTCCAGTAACAACTACCTGCAAAGGCGCTTGGTGATGCTGCCCCACTAGCTGTGTCTTGAACTTTGACCTTGAATGTCTCTGGAAAGGGGGCTATCTCCTGACCTTCACAAATTTCAAGGAGGTAGTGAGGTTCTGTGTTCCCAAGGAAGCGGAAGAATTCTTTTCTTCCCGACACTGCACTGCCCATCAGCACCTGGGCACTAAAGCATCCGCCCACACCCCTTGCCTCCCTCATGGAAACAGCCCCCACTGTCTTGCCACTAGTCCTTTTTTATAGGACTCAACGTAAGTCTCTGAGACACCAGAAGCCACACACCTGGCGGGGACCCCTCCACTCCTCTTTCCCACTTTCCTGAAGTCTACTTCCACTCATGCTTACATGCTGTATTCCTGCCAGGAATGTTCCATGGAAAATAAGTAGTGAAGACAATATCTAGTCCGGTGTACAAGGTCTCCATGATCTGCCCCTGTCTTTCTTTCTTTCTTTCTTTTTTTTTCCTCCGCTGGTCTCTCCCCTTCACACCCACTCATCAGTCATATTGAATGACTTTCTATTTCCCAACAAGTTTTCTGTTTCTATGCCTATAACCTTTGTTCCCAATATAACTCAGCCTACAACACATGTCTTCCCATCTGCTCATCCTTCAAAACCCAGGTCAAGCATAACTGCAACGGGGAAGACTCCTCTCTCTCCCTCTCCCTCCTCCCTCATACCCTGAAAGAATTGATCACTTCCTCCTCCGACCCAGCACTACACTCCATAAAATTCCACCACAGCACCATTTTATTTTATAAAACTTGCTAAACTCAAGGGCAAGGTCATTTTATCAGCACCTACCTCAATATCTCTTGCTCAGTAAAAGTTTGTTTGATGAATTAATCTCTTAGAAAGAAAATAAAAAGTGCTAGCATATCTTTGTAGTCATATGTAAATAATAGTGATCAGCCATTCTTCTTCCCAAATGCTTCATGTAATTATACCTGGCTTTAAATAACATTTTGTTTATAGGAAATACTCCTATAGAA
Organism: Anoura caudifer; assembly: GCA_004027475.1. Taxonomy (NCBI): domain Eukaryota; kingdom Metazoa; phylum Chordata; class Mammalia; order Chiroptera; family Phyllostomidae; genus Anoura; species Anoura caudifer. The sequence continues at coordinate 87,803 of PVKU01001105.1, forward strand.
TAGCAAAATGAGTAATTCGATATGGGGGAACAATGCAGACAAATCTACAACATGGGCTATAGCTCCTGATACCCATGTCACCTCTCCTTGGCCCACCTCCGATTGCAGCCACGACTAGACTGGATAGATAGCTGCTAGGTGAGCCTGTGTGCATTCTTGCTCAGGACGTTCTCTGATGCTCTACAACCTCTAGGCCCGGGCAAGTGCAGGGGAAAGCCGAGGGAGTTAATGCCCTCTTTCCCAAGGAGAGTGGGCAGTTACATGCTTCCGATTCCTTTCTCTCTGGTGGACAATTCCAAGGGCATCCTGGGTGCTTCTCAGCAGTCCAGGTAGAATTGAACCCCAGTCCTTACAGTGGCAATGTCAATAACACCCTCCCAACTGGCGTTTCCTTTTTTCATTTTGTCTTCCTGCTCCCTCACTTCCACATCATAAGATCACCTTCTAGTGCCTGCACTAAATTGGCCATGGGACCTTGTCCTGAACAGTGAACCAGCCCACTCTCTGCAATACAGTAGTGCATGAGAAGATGTAGCAGGCCAGCTTGAGCGAGGCTTAGGAACATGTCAGTTGAAGGCAACATATGGTTCCAGATTGGATGCTGGTTTGGACAAGTCAGATATAAAGGACGTTTTTCAGACAATCATAAAAATGTGATTATGGTCTTGTATCTGAGATGAAAATACAGTGAAGTGGAAAAATAGGTATTGTTAACTAAAGAAGCAAATTACAAAACAAAAACAAATATATATATAAATTATATATCTATCCCAAAAGGCATAAAAATATTTAAAATCATCTGGAAAGATATACATTAAGGCATTGACTCTTCAATCTCTAGGTACTTGCAATAAAATTTTTTTGTTATTTTTGTTTGTCTACATTTTCTAATAGTTCATCACACACATACACTGCTTCTGTATTAAAAAAAAAAAATTAGGCTAATGCTGTGTCCAACTTCCAACCTGTTGTTTTGTTATTTGAGGACAGTTTCTGTACAGTTCAGTGATAAATGAGTCAGAAACAAACAAACAAAAAAAAGTAAATGGACTGAGGAGGGCCCCCAGAATGCACTGTGGCAGGATGAGAGCATACAAACCAGGACCAGCTCCTGTGCAGAGAGGATCCCACAAATATCGGAGTCCAATTCTCTGAGGGTTTTATTCATCCCTCCCTGTAAACTCATTGACATGCACTCATTGAGATACTCAGAGAAGGCAAACATATCCCTGAGACCAGGTGGAGGAAGATGCTTGTTCTAACCAGCACTGCATACGTAATTCGTAATTGCAGGGATTAGGACCAGCCTTCCTGCTTACTAACTGCACCTGATGTGACTCCGCAAGCAACTTCCACCACAACCTGCACATTCTCTAGAAGCTGCTTATCCTCCCAGACACTTAATCTTTTCCCAGCCAGTCCCCCAAAAAGAAAATAAATATTTGTAGATTAAAGGAGAATTGCCTTCTCATCTTTTACAGCTGCTGGCATGCAAGCTGTTAAGCACCGAGTGTTTAATTAATGGACAGATACTGTTCAGCAGCTAGACCTGCATTCAGATGAGTTTGGATTCAAGGTGCCAGGAGATAAAGATCTGAAAGTGGAAAAGCTGGACTGCAGTTGGGTTCATTTATAAAAGAGGCTGTTAAAGGTCAACTGTGTTTTCTTGTGCTAGAGATAAAGAGATGCTATTAAAAACAATTGGAAAGTAATTCATAAGGGAGCAGGAAGTCACTCAGGTTAAATTAATTTGTCTTTCTGATAGCGTGGTATTCATGATGGGAAAGTAAAGCGACCTAAAATCAAGATCTCTCAGAAACAGCCATCGATCATGCCTTCCATGCAAAGCCACTAGAATGCGCTCCAGGTTCCAGGACCATAGCTTCTGTCTGATCACAGCATCCCCGGAGCTCATTGCAGCCCCTTCCCAGTCTGAGAATTCGCCATCTTCCCCTAAGGTTTGTAAGTGCAGTGGCATTTCTGTGGACACGCTGGGGTGCCCAAGCTTGCTGATATCTCCCTGTTGCCTCCGATGAGCTGACAGTCAGGCACCAGGACAACTCATCATGCACATGATCCCACTTTCTGACATTTAGCGACATATTAGAACATTCTAGCTCACCGCGCTCAACTCACAACCTCCCCTCCTCCCCGTCCTCACGCCAGTACACTCTTGTTCAAACAAACACATACCAGGAAGGAAATGGTTTGTTTATCCAGAGAATATATCTACCACTATGACTGGCAGGTTATTTAATTCTGCATAGAAACACAGTATGTTTTCTCTGTTCCTCTCCTTCTCAGGAACAATCCTTTCATGCAAGCACTACAAACGTCCCTCCTCTTCCCAGCACATCTCCTGACGCAGGCTTGTGGTACAACAAAGGGTGATGCTTTTAGTGCCTAGAAAGGGCAGCCCGCTGAGACACACCTTTATCTTCCTCTGGGCAAGATGGGAGTCTGCTGCAGGGCATGGGGATGAACGGGCAAATGCACTTTATCAGACTGTGATCTTGTGTAGACAGCCTGGGTCTTATCAGCTTCTCCCCTTCTTGTTGCCGGAGGAAAACTGCTTGTTGCTCTTCTTTCTTTCGTGGGCTTGGAAATTAATTGGGGTTTTTATTTCCTGAAATCACAGGAATAATGAGCAATTCCCTGCAAAGGTCTGTCTGTGAGCAACCTGCATTTCTAGACACACACTAATTATAGCCCTGCTCAGTGAGCTGCTCACCAGTTTTCCAGTGTCAGCCAAGGAGAGACAAAGAGTGTTGGAGGCAGTTAATGTCACACATTTACTGCCGCTGATCATTTGCAGGTTTGAATAACAGCTTTGTAATTCAGATTCTACACTAAAAAGGCTTTCCAGATCAGATATCACAAGGTTTCTCTGAGCCTGTCACCTTTGGAAAAACTAGCAACGTGGACATGTTCAGCATTAGCACCAGGCTGCATGCACCACGTTCATCCCCAGACTCTATGTGCGGGACCGTAATAGGATGGGCTCTGTACTGTGGTCAGTGGCGAGAAGCCCAGAAATGGAGGCCACTGGCTGACGAAGGCGCCCCTCCTGTAATGGGAGCTAATGAGAAACAACAACACATCGTGGAGGGAACCGAGAGTAACAGCAGCCACAGCTACCCTGATTGAGGACCTGCTGTATGTCATGTACTGTACCCTTATCTCATTCAGTTCCTAAAAGCATGTTGGGAAGTGGGGATTATTGTTTCGTTCTCTAGTATTCAAAGAATTTAAGTGAAGCTAAATTAGTAATCCTTAAGATTAAATGCCTGGCAAATGGGAGAGACAAACTATACCCATGCTGTTTGCTCTGTGCTGGGTATCTGAAACCATCTCCTCTGACTCAGAGTTTACCGATGAAACTGATTTGAGAAATATCTGAGGTGGACTGGGTGCCTTCTTCTTGTTTTGTCTGCCCAACTCCCCTCCCATTTTAATGTGGAATCGGCCTCCACGTCTTCTTGGGCATACCTCTCCCCCGGCCCCCGCATCCAACCACCTCCTTAATGTCGGAGCTGCTCTCTTCTTCCAGACCCTCCACCCCTCTGCCCACTGCCGATTGGCCCAGAGAGGGACACCTGTCCAAGCCATGCCAATCCCTAGGACTTCCCATCCTCAGGCTAGTTGTTTGTGGGTGGGCATGTGAAACAGTAATAGTAGTAAGAAAAACATATTAGTGTTTTTTTTTATGTGTGAAGTATTTTAGATTTTAACTCATCTTATTTTCAAAACAATTCTATGCTATAGATACTGTTGTTATCTCCATTTTGCAGAGGTGGAGAGTTAGATCCAGATGGTTAGACATCTTGTCCAGAGTCACATAAATAGGAAGTTTCAGAGCTGAGACTTGGTTTGTATCAATCAGCTATTGCCACAGCAAAGCTGGGTTAACAGTCAAGTGGCTTAGCATATTATGTGTTATCCCAGATCTGGCTGGCCCAGTCTGGGCTCTGCTGTCTGCTCTGGTGGTCTTGGCTGAGCTCACTCATGTGGTGGGTCAGCTGGGGTCAGGAGATGTGGCCTGGACCAGGTGGGGGGGGGGCGGGGGGGGCGGGGTGCTGTGCTCTGTGCATCTCTCATCCCTGCTGCAGATTTGAGGGCTGGCCTGGACAACCCTTCTTATGGAATAGCCACAGAGCAGGAGCACGGATGGAAATAAAAGACCTTCTGAGGCCTGGGCTCAGAATCAGCACACTGCTGTCTCCGCTTCATCCAAACATAGTCAAGAGTGGGAAATGTAGTCCATCTTTTCTGAGGGGAACTTCCAGTCAAAAACAAAAGATAAAGATTCAGGGAGACATGAGGAATTGGGACCAGTGCCATGATCCACCACAGAACCTCATGAGCTTCTTCAGGAATCTTCCATCTCAACGTGGGGAATTTCAGGTGGTGGTCGGTAGCTGACAGTAGGAGATGTGAAGCTTGAGGTTGTTGGCGCCCATACTTGCCAGTGTGCAGAAGAAGCTGGTCTGCAGCAGGGTGTGGGGAGAGATAAGGAGACAAGACAGACAGTCCCAGGATGGCTGTGATGCTAAGACCAATTGATCTCAAGCCACAGCTGTCTGCCTTCCCTGTCATTTGGATGTTTAAGCCTGTTTCTAGAGGCCTCACCTTAAACTCTTTTAGTTTAAAGTTGTTTTCTGTCAAATGTTACCCAAAGAGTCCTGAGCAATAGAACACCCTGTAAGTGAAACACAAAACAAAACAACAAAAAAAGAAACCAGACTGCAGTAGTTCATGCTAACATAATTTCTTCAACATACATTTTATGCATCTACTATTTGCAATGGATTATGTTGAAAACCGGGGGTCAGACAGAAGGAGTAAGGTTGACTCTCCGTCCTCAAGAAAAACAACACATACACAGTTTGCAGCACTGCAGGGTGAGTCCCATTGGCTCCTAAAAAAAGACATGGGACAGGGTGGGATTAAACTCTGACTTGGGCAAAACAGGAATGCCTCACAGAGGAATCGGTATGTGCTGTCAAGTCCAAGTGGTTATGAGGATTTCCACATTCGGAGGGGAGGCAGGAGGTGGGCGGTAGGGAGAGGTTTGGTGAGGGGTGTGGTGGCAGGTGCAATGAGCAGTCATAGAGGTGTGGCACTCCATGGTATCTGATGAGGGGATCACAACCATATGGTGATGGATAAGAAATTTTAAAGTGAAAAGTTGGAAGGAAGAATTTGTCAGTGTGCCTCTAAGAATTGTGCATGGCTGACAGAATTGTTCTGCCCTACTTAACAGACACTATGTCCCTAGGTGGCCATGGTTGTGGAGACTGTCCCTTGAGATGGTCCCGCTCCTTTTATCTTGGCACTGAGCTCAAGAAGCAGCGTTTTCTTCATAATTGGTTTCCTACATAGGCTGTCCTCTAGGGAAGGAAGGTGCTAACCAGACACTCTACTTGGCCCTTCTCTTTCTTAGCATATGTTTTAAGACTGACAGCCTAGTTTATAAAACAAACTCTTGAGAGTCTGGTGTGTGGTTAGGACTCTTTATTTTACAGAAACCCAGCATAAGTGAAACAAAAAGAGTTTTCCGGAAAACTGTCAGTTTGGCTTTGAAAGAAGGAACTTCAGGCCCCAGGACTGGGTGGGGCCTTCAAGACATGGGACTTGGAACTTCATGTTCTACTCTCATCACTGTTTGGGGAATTTTTTTCTGAGGTCATATATTTAAAATCCACAAGCAAGAAGAAAGAGAAATGATTTTGCCAGTTCTAGCTGAGCAAATCCTAAATAATGCATCCCATTGTTCAGATCTGGATGTATACATTCCTTAGTGGGGTGTCAGAGGGATGAAATACAGTGATTAGTCCAGTTCAGGATCGTGTGGCCAAAGATAGTGAGAATACTGTTCCAAAGTTTGGGGAGGTGGGGAGGGTAATCTCTTGGACAAACAAAATCAGCATCACTGCTTTTGTTTATCCTGAACCAATTATGCGTTATGGCCCCAGGCTAACATGAAACTGAGTCCAAACCTCCAAAGTGGAGGACTAGGCCCCAAAGATGGAGCAGCCCATTTTTACCTTGGCACTGCTCTTTTTGAAGCCATGATTTGATATGATGTGAATTGAATAAGTGTTTGGAAAGGTCATAAATTAACTCTGCAAAGTTTAACTCTGTTGGGTAGGTTATTAAATTTATACTGAGGTGGAAAACTCTGGCTGAGCACCAAATGAAAACAGGGGATGGGTGTCTCTACCTCCTTGGCTCCCTTGGAGAGACACCTGGGTGCCCAGTGGCACTGACACAGAAAATTTTAGCAACAATCCAGATGCCCCGGGTAAGGGTGATGAGAGGAATAGCATGTCCAGAGGATGTCCAGAGGATGTCCAGCTGTTCTCCAGATCTCAGTTCGGAGACTGGCAACTCTTCCTGCCTTACCCCCACCCCATCCAAGTTCAGCATTGTGTTCAAACTGGCACAGGAAGCTTTAGGACTCACAAAGGCAAAGGTCAACTACTTCCCACAATTTCGTTTAGCCTTATGTAAACCAAGAAGTACCTAGGCAGATCAAAAACAGCCACTCATATAGTACTTGCTAAATGGAGAATATTTAAAAGCATGGCCAATAATCCAGAGTTTTGAAAGTGAAGCATGGAATGTAACAAGAAAAGCAGTGACCACCAGAAGACAAAGTCCCTGTCGCTCCTTTGGGCGCACTCTTGAGCAAAGCACATCTTCTTCCATGACATTTCCTCATCTGTGAAAAGAGCCTCTCTAGGAATCTTTTTACGCTGAAAGATCTACAATTTCACTAGAATCCCAACCTGTCACCGGATTAACGCCCCAGTGTTTTCTCAGTAGGCTTCGCTGTTAGTGAGGATGATGGGAACACTGGTGTGGGAACAGTGTCTATATGGGAGAGGGCACACGCCACAAAAATGGAATGATCTTCTGGAGGGCGGAGCCCTTGTAGTACCAGCTTCCCTGCTAGGTGAGTGCTCTAGGAATCTATCTGTAATAGTGCACCAGCTGGTGTTGTTGTGAGAGCTGTGTTTGGCTTCAGTGAATTTTTCTGAAGACTCCACACATTTGCCCATTTCATGATGGGTGGTTTACACACTCACCTGCCCACACCGGCCCTGAGTGTTCAGCAGTTTTTGACCCAAAATGGCATGATCCCCGTGCCCCACCCTCCCTATTCACCCTATCTCACCTGGAGCAACTTTTTTTTCTTTCCCTGGATGGAAAAAGTCCTCAAAGGGGAACGTTTCACTGATGTGGAAGAGGTGAAACAAACAGACAAACAAACAAAATGGCAGAAACACTAAACGGCATCAAAATCGACAAGTTTAGAAACTGTTCTGAACAGTGGAAAAACGTGTTAGTATGTGCATTGTAGCAAATGGAGAGTATTTTTAGAGTGACTGAAATTCAAATGTAAAAATAAATACACAATTTTTAATAAATTCCATTTTGGGGGGTCCCTCCTCACACTAAACCACCCCCCGTAATTAATTTATACAGCCTAGAAAAGCGTTCGGAGCTTGGCATTTGGAACCTCCCAGATCTACGTTGAAGTCATGCCTCCTCCGCATTACAAGGTGCGACAGACATTGCGAACCGAGAGTCACTAGGACGTGGCTCCTGCCTTTCAGGTCTAGGACACTCAACAGTGGCTCCTTGACTTTGAGTCCAGGAGAAGTAGCCAAGTGAGCACGCCACATCTGGTCTTACACATCCCAAGACAAAATGTTCAGGAGGCAGGGAAAGAAGTGAGAATGGGGGCCAAGAGTTACAGAATTTTAAGTTGGAAAAAAATGGTTTCTTTTTTGTTCTTTCAGCAATGAGGGCTAAGAGCTAAAACAGGTAGATGGGCTCTGACACACAGATTAACAGTGGCCTCAAAAATGCTGTTTCATAAGGAACGGGAGGGGGAGGCCCTTGGGGCACAAGTATAGTTCCAATGTTCTGTGGACCCTGAAAATCCGGGGCAGAGCTGAATGAGCTGCTGTGCCCTACCCCCGCCACATGCTGGGAGGTGGGCAATTCCACTCAACCTCATCCTCACATTATTTTTGGTTTTCTGACTCTCCCTATGTGTGTTATATTGGTGTCTTTGGTGACTAAAAGAAAATTCCAGGTACCTCCCTTTCTGAGGAAGGTGGGGCAGGGCTGTGGTCTGCAGTCAACTAAGACAAGGCTTAAATGCTAACTTGGCAATGTGCATAGCAATGAGGTGGGAGCAAGACAGTTGGTGCTCACCCTTTGCATCATTTTGATTCTTAAACATTGTGCCTATAGTGCCTGGGTTTAGAAATTTAAATTCAAAAGAAATTTGGGATGTTTATGTATTAAAGTAATACTAGCTTCTATTGCAACTAAATCACAAAACTCGAAGGCTTAACACAATATGTATTTACTTCTCCCTCACCTAACATCCCAAAGCTCATGACTTCAGGAACCTAAACGCCCTTCCGAACAGGTCTCCTTCCTCCTATGGATCTCAGAGTCCTCTGCATCCAGCTAGCGGGGCAGGAAGCAGGAGGAGGCATGGCCCTGAAAGTAGGGCAGTCACTTCTTCCCACATTGCTTTGGCCAAAATGCAGCCCTATGTCTACCCCTAACTGCAAAGGGAGCTGGGAACGTAGTCTGGCTGTGCATCCTGCGGGGAGGAGGAAATGAATTTATTGAACGGGTGTTTCTGCAACCAGTGAAATGACCTAGCAAAAGAGAATTTTATTCATTCGTTGAATAGTTGAAACCACAGGTATTACTACAGCATTGTTTTGAACTTGTAGCACTAAGTCACTCTTCTTACAAGATAGATTTGTTGAGGTTGATGAGATGTGGACATTCACTATATTCTCCTTCAATTATCAAATGCCTTAGTTTTAGTTTAAAGGCAGCCATTGAAAGATCTGTTATGAGGGCAAACCTTGAGGGTCCACAAAACATTAGGACTCTGTTCAAGACCCTCTATTTTGTTTTCTTCACGTAGGAAGGTCACTGTTCTGTTGATGATTCTCAAGACATGAGACAAAGAGCATCATATGTCTCAAAATGCCTTGAAGGTTTGCACTGTTACCACTGGGGTGTCCAGGATTGAAAACATATTTATTTACTAGTGTAAGGAACTGGAGAATGAATCAATAATATTTCTAGGGGTCTTCAATGGAAAAACATGTGTTGTTTAGAGATACCGTTCCAGGGTTATCTGATTATAGCTTTTATTGCCTTTGAGCTGTATTACAGTTGATGGCAAAGCAAATCATACACATCTCTGCACATGCAAATGAATTCTGTCTGGTGGAGGGCCGACCCTCTTATGAGTTCATTTGGACATTCATTTCAATATTCCTAACCTGGAAACGTATCTGTTCTTTGGATTCTTCTTTGAATTGTCTGTAACATCTGCCAGGTTCCTTTGTTAAGGATGCGTTAAATAAAATCTATAATGAATGTTCATTGTTTTATTTGCACAAGAGTCATAATTTTATCCTCTTTTAAAATGTATCCTTTAGCACTAATAATTATTGAGAACCAAGGATTTGTTAATGTTGTTGAGTTCTGGACATTCACTAATCTCATCCGCTCACCAGTTGCCCTAGTCTTAGGTTAGAGGCAAGTCATTGGAAGATCTGATAGTAGGGCAGAGAGCATCTGCCTCTTGTTAAACTTTGTTTTCTTTCTTTGGTTTACTTACTTGTTTTGTTTTCTCTTTATGTTAGGCCTATGGTCATTTGCAGAAAAGCTGTTAGGTAGTAAAGCATAAAAATCAGGCAATGGAACAATTTTTCTATCTTCCATTTCCATCCCCACCCCAACTGTTAGGACCTTATGCCAGCATAAAATCATAAGAAAGCCTGTTCTGCTGACATTTCAAGCTCCCACAGAAAGTGCTGTGAATCTTCCGAAAAGACCTTATTTGCAAGATTTGCTCAACAAAGAGGTTGGATAAGTATCTTGGATTAAACTTTCAAAGCAGCAGGCCCTTGATTACTTCTCCTGATTAACCAGGGAACTCTTGGAAACTTCCTTTCTTATCGTAATACATTTCCTGAAACCATCAGCTTTTACCATGAGAAACACTTTAGTAAACACACTCCTCCGTGCATTTCCTCCTAATTAGCAAAAACCTTTATTTTGCACAAAAAAATTTCCATGTTTAAAGTTTATCTGCAAAGAATATTGAGTGTGAAGTATTATGGAATTAGATGGCTAATGGAAAGTGCATTTTTCCAACTGATAACATATCAAAATCTGTTAGTCTGTTCATTAATTTCTAGCTGCTTAGCCTCCAGGAAGCTCAGAGCCGTAGTTGTGGCTTGACTTTAATAACTCCATGGGACTTGACTCTTGCATTCTACCTCTCTCCAGTTTTGACCTTGGTTCCTAATTTATATTTTTCCTGTTCCTGATTTTATTTATTTCTGCTTATTTTCTTCTGTTTTATTGTATAGATTCTATAAGCCATCTCTAATTCTTCAGGGAGTAGTGCAGATATAAAGAAATAAATGTATACATGCCTCTGCATTTAATCCTATAAAAGAAATTCCTTGGGAAAATTACAATTTCCTTTGTCACTGTTCCCTCCCGGTATACTTCATTCAGAGACAACGAAGCACTTAGTTATCCTGCTTAACCCTGTTCATACTCTGTGTAACTATATGAATCCAAAGTCATAATAAGGTCAGAATGATGTGTTTCAGTTCCTGCAATGATTTACCTCATAGAAATGATATTGAATTTTCTGTATCTATACATTTCTCAGCCATGTCACTATTTATTACAAAAGTACTTCCTGATTATCAGAATCTCATCAGTCTTTTCTATAGATATCTCATAAGGAAAAAACAAAAGCCTGCCATTGTACTTACAGGTTAAAAAAGCAATAGAATAGGCTTGTTCATGGGATTTGAGTTGCATCTAAATGCCCTGGTAACCCAGTGCTCCCCAGGTCCCTTTACAGAGGTGAAATCCCCATAAAAGGAACTAAAGTGTTGCCTTAAAGAGGGAAAACAAAAGGCTTGGTTAGCTGCCTTCCCACCGGAGTGGGGAAAGCCCACTTGATGATGTAGTATTAAAAGCACACTGAACTTGGAGATCCAAATGTGGGTTCAAGCCCTTGTTTTACAGCTCACTCAAGTGTAGTTTCCTGTACCTATGAAATAGGGGTAATAATTCCCCTTAGCTTTTGAGCAGTTGTGAGGACTCAGTGTGAGCATGTCTGGCATGGCAGTAGGAATCAACCCTGTGTGTGTGATTTAAGCTTCTTTCTTTCCTAATGACCAGCTGCCATGCTCGGACAAGCTTCAGCAACACCTCATCCCGGGGCTGTCCTAGCCCTATCCTTGAACATGTTTCATTTTGCTTTAATTACCTATGAGGAAACTCATTTACAAATTTATTTGCCCATGTGTGGCAGACAGTATTTTCCAAAGACGGTCACATCCATCTCCATAAGCTCTTCTGCAATGTGAAAGTAAAGAAAGGAAAATTTGGTCTGTGAAAGGATTTGATACCCAGTCTACAGTCATTCACTTTCTCAACATGGACACCAGTGTTTCAAGTTGTCCTTTGGTTTATCATCTGGAGGTTTAGTGAGGATGGATGGGATGAGCACTTTTTAAAAAATATAAAATGGGAAATGGAAACTGGAAGACTCCTCTCCAGGAGTATTGGTTTGAGGAAAAAATATAAGGAGGTGAGAATCTGAAAATCGATTCCCTTAAGGGCTGTGTTCTCTGGCTGGCAGGCTGCTGCTTTTCACAGCCACTCCTCTGTGGTGTGGTAATTTGAAAACCAGTTTTATCACTAGAAGTCAACAAACCAAAGTTGGACTGAGCTGAATAATGGGAAAAAAAGTTGTTAACTTTGATTTAACAAAGATTCTTCTTTGTATTTCTCAGAATGCACTGTGACTCTCCAGGAGGGTGGAGGACATAGAATGTACCAGTCCCCAAACTGATTTGGATGTGAAACCATTTTTGTTTTTGTTTTTTTCATGATATGAGAAAAGTGTTCAACTAAACATGCTTTTGGAAGTACTGACTGTATTAGCGATCTCTTGTTGTATAACAAACGCCACACATTTATCTTCAAACAACACACATTTATTATCTCACAGTTTCTGTGGGTCGGGAATCTGGGTACACGTTGCTTTATTTTCTGCAAGGCTGCATTCAAGGTGTTGTCCAGGGATGGTTCTCATTTGAGTGTTTGACTGGGAAGAGGTTCATTCCAATTAGGTTTTTGGCAGAATTCATTTCCTTGTGGTTGCAGGACTGGAGGCCCCATTCTCTTTCCGGCCTTTCCTTGCCTCCTCAATCTCCTTTCATCAAAACCAAGTGAGCAGAGAGTCTCTTCACAAGGTGTATGCTACCATCTTATATAACGTAATTATATAAATACCTTCATATTCACTCCATTGTCTTTGTCGAAATCAGTTGATTAGAAGCAAGTCATAGGTCTCACCTGCACTCAAAGGGAGGGAATTACAGAAAAGCAAGGATATCAAGAGTTAGGAATCATAGCGGTAAGAAGTGCAAAACACTGCGCAAATGACTTTGTCCGCCACCCACACTAAGAGGCTTGAGCAAATTCTATGGACTCGGGGCTGCATTCCTAGAGAGATAATCCCAGCCCCTCAAAAGGGCTTCCTGAGAAGGCTCAGAAAAATTTATTGTGTCTTCTTGCTAAAATCCCAGTCCCTTTTCATACAGCACTTACTTTAGAAAACTTGCAATTGTAAATATTTTCTCTGCCTCTTTGAGATGTATTTTCTACAACTCAGGAATGTCTTTTAAATGCAGTCATCATGAAAGATAGGGTCCTTTCCCCCATTCTCTGTGGGAGGGAAGGAGCCTAACTTAATAAGCATGAGTTAGTGGACACAGGTGGCCTAATCACACTGACCAAATTCCCCTCACAACATCCTTTAGTACTTTTCCATTAGTACGCTCAGCATTTACAAGGCATCCTGCGTCTGTTTCAGGGAGTTGAACTCAGTTTACACGGGAGTGCCCTTCTCCGACTGCAGTACCCTGAATAAGATCTGTCTTGCCACCTTTGACAAATGTCCAACTCTGTTTTCTCTGACAGGGGCAACCTTAAGAGTTGATCTCCCACAATTACCAAGAGGTTTTGGTACCATTTTGTTTTCCATTCTAACACATCTTCCTTAGCAACGCTGAGCTTCAATAAGCATTTGTGGATTCTGTGTTTATAGAATAGCTTTGGTATTTCTCCTCTTATATAATAGACATGATCTTAATGGGTGGTGACTGTTTTAAAACAAATTAATAAAATTAAAGCACAAGGGGACTTCAATATTGATAAGAACCACAGGCAGAGAAATACTGTCTGGGTTGTAAGTCTGGCTCTAACAGACCAGCCTGGCCAGTTAGTAGGAGGAGATGAATTCTCTTGGTGGTAATGCATGGTTACCTGTAGGCATTTGGGAAGGGGCAGGGGGAGGCAGTCTCAGCCTTGCTGGAAGACAGAAACTGAGCTGGAATGGGTAGCATGATATATAACCCAAGTCCCATCCAATGGGAATTCATTCTTTTCCCCTGAGGAGTAAGGATAATCTCAGCAGAAAAAAATATTCCATTTATGCAGCTCAAGCCTGAGTTGGAAGAACTGAGGAATTAAAATACAAGGAATTGGAGCTCTATAGGAAGTATGTCTGTAAAGCAAGGCACACATGGTCTGGGGCATTGATTCGAGCCCTTCTGTTAAAGAATCCTTCTGAGGCTGTGTTGGGTCTAGAAGGGGTGGCTGTATGTATTCCCTCTGGCCTCCTCCTCACAGGACCAAGGTTGACCATAGAGCAGGGTCCTGCCCCTTGTGGTGTCCTGTGAGGAGTGGGTCACTGTCTACCAGACATCTCTCCTCTGACCCTGTAGAGCCAGTTCCTCTGTGTCCCTCAAGCCTATACTTCCAGTCCAGTTCCTCAATGGTGTGATTCATAAATCACGATACACCAATGCAGAGGAGAAGACTTTCACCAGGCATCAAATGAGTACAGAGCAAGAGGGTTTTGTAGGTGGTGGTGGTTTGTTTTGTTTTTCAAGGGAAGCTCAGAGCTTCTTTTATGTTTTATAATATAAACTATGAGCTGAGACATTTTATCTGTTCAGTGAACTGCAGAAAATGCAAACCTTTACAAGCCAGAGAAATGTATCTTCCTTGTGTGTGCTTAGAATATTTAAAGATGAACCTGTGTCTAGCTTTTTTGTTCTCAAAGTTTTGGAAATAGCATTCCACAAGATTGTATCTTAAAAAATTAATTGGTTCCAATTTTGCAAGAGTATTTTAAATCAACCATTATTTCTCTAGTTTTATATCACCTTTCATATTTCAAACTGTATCATTTTTGTCATTGCAATGTCACCATATAGTATCCTTAAAAATATGATTCTTAGGAATAGTATTCACTCCCTACCCTCAGCGATTGGGTCCAAAGCCGCACTAGCTCTAAAATTAAATTCTGTATAGATGTTTGCCTCTTCTTTTATATTCTATTTCCCTCCCAATATTTAGATCTACTTTTCAAGAAAACTATTCATTAATATTTTCATGGAAAACTTCAGTTATATTTTTCTTTCATTAGTTATTTGGTTGTAGATTCTTCAGTTTAACATTGTTCTGGCCACATTAGGAAGCGTCAGTCCTTGCTCTGAGTGTGGATCATCAAGTTGTAGATTCCAACCCAGGACCTTGAATATCAATTGATTTTCTCCTCAGGGCCTGTTTAGACAAGTAATATTCTTTGTGCTTTGAGTTTCCCTCACTATGTGTAGCTTCCCTGAGCTACTTGGTTAATATTACCAGCTTTCATTTTTCTGTTCTTGCTAGATTATAATTGCTTTATTTGGGAATAAAATGTTTTGATGAAATTATAAAAGATATGATAGAGAAGATATTTCATAAATTTAAAACTATTTGAGTAAAAGAAATTATTTAATATTTATCATGTTCACTACTTATTTAATCTTCATATTGCATATTTCTCCCAGACATATTGGTCTGGGGAGTAGTCCTAACCTCACTGTGTTTGTAGCTGACCACTCTGTACCCACAGCTGATTGGATGTGGGGAAACATGTGACACAAGAACTATGTCAGGTTACCTCATGTGAGACTAGAATTTGTTAAAAGTTCCTAGAGTTAGAAGATCAGGAGTTTGTTATGGTTAATCTGAAACCTATGATGATGAATACTCAGAAAGAGATGATGTTCACACATACACACTCCCACACACACAAAGAGAGGGGATGGTACTGAGACTAGCTAAGAAAAATAAGTGGAAGACTACAGAAAAGAATGCTGATAATTAACTACCTTCATTCCAGCCTGTCTGAGGCTTTCTGGCCCTTGGATTCTGTTAGAAATCCCTGCACTCACACATAAAGTTGTCTTTGACATAAATAGGCTTGAGTGGACTTCTATTCTTTACAAACGAACTGTTCGTGACTAAGAAACTTTACAACATTCCTGTGAAAAATCAGATTTAAAAGTTAGGGCTGACTTTTCTTTTAAAAATAGTAGACTGAACCCATGTTTCTCTCTGCTGCTTCTCTTAAGAACCAGTAAAATTGCAGTAAAGAAATAAAAGGTTCTGTAATCACAGGGACAAGTAAAAAATGAGGTCAAATTTTGGACCAATGGGAAGAGAGCAGGATGAGTGATAAGTGTCCTAGCTACACAGAGAAGATGAAACACAGGTGCTTGAAAAGCGGGATGAGAATCAGACTAGTCTATGTTTCCAACCCCATAAAAACTCAACAAATGGGACCATCCGGCATGGTGGGAAGGTGGAGTGAAGAGTGAAGCTGGAAAAGAACATGGATAAGGAACGGACATCTAGGTGCATTTCCTCAACCTGCCCAGTCAGGCGAGTGTCCCTCCAGCTAAAGAAAGGGAGTCATTCCCTGCCCCAAGGAAACCAGAGTCTCCAGATAGAGGGACAGAGGGGAGGCTCCCTACTGACTGTGAGGTGGAGCGAGTTTCCATGTGGGCCCATGAGACTCTCTAGCTCCACGGGAGCCTGGCTCCCACATCCATAGCACACTGTCTGTCCTGAGACACGGGTCCAGGATGGAGGCTGTAGCATTCTTCCCACAGGAAACAAACAGCCTCACAAAAAAGGAACAGAGGTACTGGCATTTGGAGGAGTCTCCTATCGAACCTATGAGCTGCCCTGGGTACACAGTGCCCACTCTGTAAGTAGGATTGAGTCCAAAATTTCCACACATAAGAGGAAAACGTTCAACAGAGAAGGGGAGGATGGGGGGAACAGGTTACTTAGGGGCACAGCCGGTGAAAAGGGACAATGCAGAATAGCCCAAAGCTTCGTTTAGATGAAGAGGAGAGTTTGGAACCATCAGCTTTGTGAGAGAACGGCTTGAAATGAGTAAAGGTAGGTGGGCTGGAATAGAACTCTAACAAGGGGGAACTACTAGCTTCAGAAAGCAGGACCTAGAAGGCTATTTCCTGATAGAAAAAGAAAATGGAGGAACACCTGACTGTCTCGGTCATTGAGAAAGGCAGTCAGGATATTAAAAAAACAACTTTGCAAACAACCTCATAGAAAAAATGGGCACAACATTTGAATGTGTACTTTAGCAAAGATTATATACAGATGGCAAATAGGCACATTAAATAGCACTCAACATCATTAGTCACTAGGGAATTGCAAATTAAAACCACAATGAGATGCCCGTTTGACTGGCTAAAGACAAATCAAAACAAAGCAAAAGAAAACAAAAAATACCAAGTGCTAGTGAGAATGTGAAGACGTGAAGCAACTATAGCCTTCATTGCTGGTGGGAATGTATAATCTTGCAGTCACTTTGGCAAACATCTTAGTAGCATCTTACAAAGTTAAATATACACTTACCATTGGACCCAGCAATCCTATTCCATGTCATTTACCCAACAGAAAAGAAAGGTATGTCCTCACAAAGATCTGTGTATAGCAACTTTATTCATAATCACCAAACCCTAGAAGGCTCTCAGATGTCTCTCAACCGGTGAATGGGTAAACACACTGTGGTATATCCATACAATAAACACAATGAAAGAGAATCAAGTCCTGGTACATGACATAGTATAGAAAGAAGCCCCCCTCAAAAAAGTTACATGCTCTACCATCCCATTTATATGATATTCTAGAAAAAAGGCAAAACTTGAGGGACAGAAAACAGATTACTGGTTCCCAGAGGTTGGGGGTGGGGAGAGGCATTTACAGTTGGTAATGAACGGGCACAAGGAAATTTGGAAGTGGGATGGAACCGTTTGCTATCTTGATTGTGATGGTTACATGATTTTATGGTTTGTCAAAACCCAGGACTTCACATTAAAAGTGAATTTTACTATATGTTAATCACAATTTTCAGAAATGAAGGAAAATCAGTGAGGTTTCTGACTGGAGTGATAATTGGAAAATGACGTGTGCACAGGAAAGCGAGCCGGGCCGTCCATGAGCCCTAAAGGAAACAGTACGTTCTGCCTTGGCAAATAGAGCCCAAGGTGGCGGAAATATGGAGAATTAATGTGGGCCAAGGCTGTGGGGCTTTTATTGCTCGCTGTTATTCTATTGTAGGGCTGTGCCAGAATTTCTCAGTTTGCCAACTGAGGGACATCTGAGTCGTTTCCAGGTTTGGCTAATTATGAATAAATTCTCTACAGTTGTTCCTCTCTCACATGCAGTTGCACTTTCCACAGTTCCAGTCACCCTCAGTCAACCATGGTTCAAAAATATTAAGTGGAAAACTCCAGAAATAAACCTAAGTTTTAAATTGTGCCCTGTTCTAAGTATTATGATGAAATCTCACATGGCTCTACTCCTTCCCACTCCAGATACAAATTATCCCTCTGTCCAGTGTCTCCCACCCATGAGTCACTTGGTAGCCGCCTTGGAGATCAGACCGGTTGTCTAGGTATTGCAGTGCTTGGATTGAAGTCACCCTCATTTTACTGAATAATGGCCCCAAAGCCCAACAGTAGTGATGCCGGCAACTCGGACGGGCCACAGAAAAGCCATAATGTGCTTTCCTTAAGTAAAAGGGTAAAGTTTCTTGACTAATAAGGTATTTTATTATCTCCTTTTATCACCAGAAGCATGAGTATAGTACAGCTAGATATTTTGAGATAGAGATCATACTCACATAACTTTTATTACAGTATATTAATTATTGTATTCTATTATTATTATTGTAAATCTCTTACTGTGCCTAACTTATAAATTAAACTTTATTATAGGGATCTATGCCTATAAAATTACATATGTATTTTTATATATATGTTTGTTTCAGTGCCATGGTTTCAGGCATCCACTGGGGGTCTTGGAACAGATGTCTCCTGGGTAGGGGGGACTGCCATGTACACATTCATGTGGCTACTGAAAGACCTGAGCAGATAAGCCAGGGATATAGGTTTCTGAAAGGCAAATCTGATCATGTTATTCCCCTGATTAAAATTCTTCACCATTTCCTTATTGTCTACAGTGGGGATTCTGCACCATGACAGCGCATGGGAATTACCTGGAGCACTTTTCAAACTACCAGATGCTCGGCCCACCCCCAGAGATTCTAATTTAATTGATTGTTGGATGTGGTTTGAGCATCAGTTTTTTTAAAAGCTCCTCATGTGATTTTCTTCTTTTTTCAGATTTAAATCTTTCTTTTAAAAAAAGTATTACTGAAATATAATGCACATACCATATAATTGATCTATTTAGTGTACAATTCAATGGTATTTGTTATATTACATTATTCATTTTTAAAATTGTGGTAAAAATGTATATAACATGAAATTTGCCACTTTAAATAGTAAAATTCAATGGCATTAATTACACTTGCAATATTGTACAGCCATCACCACTATTTCCTCTTCCTAGTTGGCTTTAATAAATATCCAATTCTGTAAACTACATCCCAGGGTCTCAGCCAACCCCAAAGCCCTCTATCTTCCCAGACACAGCTCCTGTCACTTCCTGCTCTGTGTGCTCTTGGATCCAGACATGCTGAATCATCTTTAACCTTTGGAAACTCTTCACCGGTGCATGTTCCTATTTCATCTCTCTGAAACTGTATTGCCAGTACTTTTGGTAAAACCCCATGTCTTCAGAGACAGATTCAATATGACTTTTATGGAGCGTTTTCTCCACCTCTGGGCTTATTTAGCTGCTTCCCTCTGTGATCCATAGCTCCTTTATCAACTTCTAATCAAGCACTTAACTGTGACTATTTTCTATGTCTGCTTTTGTCTCTCTCTCTCTCTCCTCTGGGTGAAACTCAAATGGTGAAGTTGCAACGTGAACAAATAAATCCATGAGGCAGTTTTCTCCAAGAACTGCCAAGAAAGCCACCTGAGAGAGTGATGTGAGTGAAAAGTAAACTTTTAAGATGCTGAGACTTCAGGGATGTTTGTTTCCACAACGTAGCCTAGTCTAGCCTGACTAATACACTCATGAAGATTTACTTACCATATATATTTTTTTCTTATCCTCACCCCAGGACATTATTTCATTGCTTTTAGAGAGAGAGGAAGGGAGAGGGAGAGAGAGCAACATCAATGTAAGAGAGAAACATCGATTGACTGCCTTCTGTATATGCCTTGACCGGGGACTGAACCTGCAACCTAGGTACATGCTCTGAGAATGTAGGATGATGGTCTAACCAACTGAGCCACACTGGCCAGGGTCATTACCGTATTTACCAGCTGCTCTCTTGCCATACAATTAAAAGGAAAATGCGAGACTCCATGGGAAAGAGATTCTGGGTTTGAGAGAAGGCAGAAGGAGAGCTAGAATTTAGAGGAGTCTGGGAAGGATGAAGGTGTGAAGAAGAGGTCTTCAGCAGAAGTTGTTCCTCCAGGAAGATAGACCTGGGCTGGGATGAGGGAAGAAGGAACTCACAAACTGAGCACCAAGGACAAACAGCCTACTAAAACCTTTTTCGGAAGCCTGTTCTTGACTTCCAAAATTAGACATAATCAAATGTAAAATTTCAAATCCTAAATCAATAATTGTGAAAAAGATGCAGTCTAAAAAATAACCAGAAAGAGTCATAATCCTGAACAGATGTTCCATTGGTTAATTTGATTTTTACTAATAAGACAGATTTTCAAAGGCACTGCTGAATATACTACTTTTGTCTCTTGTTGGTATTAGATGTCTTGGTTCAACAGTGCTCTGGAGGTTGAACTGTGTTCTCCTTTATGATTTGCAGCTCTGCCTAAGAGCAAAAATGCAAACATGAACTGAGTTTCTGTGCCATTTCTGCTTCTTACATCATGACCATTAAAACAATTCAAAGAAAATATCTTCTTTGAGTCTCACTAAAAATGTGGCCTGACATGCACAAGACAGAATATACTGAGGTCCAGTCTGCCATCACCATGTTAACCTGTTGACTGTCTCACATTATCGAAAAACCAAACAAAATATCATAGAAAAACATTTAACATATCTGATCAGAAATGAACTGTTGAAAGGAGAAAAATAGATGTTAAAAAGCACTGCTGTCTGGGAATCAAAGGGAAGAAATATAGAGATAAAGCAAGCATGGCCAAAAATCTTAATAATCTTGAATCTCAGTTATGAGTACATGGGGACTCTCTCTACTCTATGTGTCTGATGTTGTTGATAATGATCAATAGTAGAGAGATCATAAACTTACAAACAGCTTCAAACATTTGTACAAACCTAAGGACACAGCTTATTGTATTAGGTTCCCTAATCACAGAGTTTCATTATGTAAACAATAATGATGTTTTGCAAGTAATAGGTTGAATCTGTCTTCAGAGTTCTTGCACATGTGTGTTTTTTTTTTTTTCATTTCATTGTGGGGTGTAGAATGACAGATCCTGCAGTAGTTATTATCTTTTTCTGATACTGACATGAATCATGGAGAGCTGCAGCTTCTGCTCCTTAGGTATCAATAAGGCAGATTATCATGTTCAGACTTACACATAGAACGTCGGATTCAATTATCTATTGTCTTCTGGAAACCATATCTATTGATTGTTTGTGGCTTGAAACATGTGCATGAAAATTGTGACGTTTTTGCCCCACTGACAGCAGCAATAACGGTAGAGTATATCTTATTTTCTAGAATGAGATATTTAGTATGCCGTAGATGGAAATGAAAGACATAACCTACGAGACAAAAGTGAGCCTTTGAAATGTTGATGCGATGTTGTCTGAGTTGTTATGAGCCTGACGATACCAAGTGCACACAAGAACACACAGATGTCATGCTGGGAAGCCAATGATCTAGCCCTCATCTTGACTGCAGGCAAAGAATATCTCATTAAAGCTATAAATTTCATGAGTCTGTTCCCGAATTTAAAGCCCTTAAGGAAAATGGCTCTCGTGGTTCAATAGTTTTAAAGGGTCGTTCTTACTTGGCTTTGTAACAAGGAAATTAATAGGTTTTCTGAAACAAATCAGAATTTTGCCATAGTTGCATATGTTTTCATGCTGTTGTTGTTAGCACTTAACTTCCTCTGCAGAAACCAAATCATGGACTCCACATTGAATTCACCATGGGGAGACATTTATTACCTGCCACGATTGCTCAGGGTAGTCAGGGGTGGAAAGGAAATGTGCTCATGAGGCTATGTAACAATTTTCTTGAGGTGATATGAAATGGAGTAGGTTTCTAATCAACCTTCACCATTCGGAGGGAATCCTACTTAGCCTACCATCAGGAGAAGTAAGTTTCTCCAGTCCCATACGGTGTCAGCACCCAACCAATAGAAATGTGTGCAGGCCTCAGGGACTCAAGGCATCGGGGCAATGTCAAGGCAATTGACTGAACTTATTTCTTCTTTCTCGATGGACTTCATAGTGAATCTTACATGGATGTGTGAGAGATGTATTTGTAGAAAACATATTCTTTTTCTCGGTATACATTCAATTTAAAGAGCAACTGTTTATTGCATCTGGGAAAAATGACAAATGATAGTGGATGTAGGACAGACGGTAAAGATATATTAAATATATATCTTTACCTGCAGTTGTCTAAGCTTAGTAGAAAGGTGTTAGTGATTGTTTTACAGAAAAAAATATACAAAATAAGCAATAAGAATATAATTATCACTTTCCAAAAAATATTAAATAAGCAACATGACCTAGACTTACCTCATTTTATGTGGATGATCAGAAAGTTACAAATGAAAAGCTATTCCACCCCAGGATGGGCATGTCCTGTTTGGTGTGTGGGGGGGATGAAACTCAAAGCAGTTCATAAACCCTTCAGTTTGGGGCAACTGGGTGGGCACACGACTCGCTTTACTGTTCCCTCCAGCTTTCTACTCTGAAGGGGAATGGATAGAGATTGTCCAGAAGATATGATGATTTGAAATTTTTAAGTTGGGCTTAAATGTATTTTCAACTATATGGCCATTAAAAAGTCATTAAAATAGAAAATACAATCATTAAAAAGCTTTAACTACATTAAATGTTTTCAATAAGGCATCACACTGTTTTGAATTTTGAATTTTTGTATGTTAATTTCTTTTAAAACTGCCCTTAGCATCTTTTGCAGTGATTATTTCTAACTTTTACACTGTTGTTATTACAAATTCCAATTTCCCTGAATCAAGGATTAAACACTAATTTTGTGAACCTTACTACTTAGTGTTACAAGTGGTTTCTGAAAAGAATAACCATTGTGAAGTGTATGCCTCTTACTTAAAAAGAAAAAAAAAGATGCCTCTAGTTTGTGGCTTTTATGAATGAACTTGTTAAAATATTATGTATAGATTTTTGTGTGGACTCTATTTTCATTTCTTTTGTGTAAAAATCTATAATGGAGTTACTGGGTCATATATTAAGGGTGTGTTTATTTTATAAAATATTTTATTTATTTATTTTTAGAGAGGGAGAGAGGGAAAGAAACACTGATGTGAGAAACATCAATCAGCTGCCTCTCACGTACCCCAACCAAGTATCTGGCCTACAATCCAGGCATATTCCCTGACCAGGCATTGAACTCATGATATTTCAATTGCAGGATGGTGCCCAGCTCACTGAACTACACCAGTCAGGACTAATGGTATGTTTAATTTCATCAGAAACTTCCCAACTCTTTTCCAAAGTGGTGTCGCATTTTATACTCGAAGCAATAATCAGGTAGACAAGATGACAATTTCATTTAGCTGTCAGTCAGCTTCCTCCCATGGCCACCTCGTTGCTTAACAAAATGGCCATTCTGCAGGGAGAGAGGTTATGTATGGACTCAAGAACATTAGTGTTTATTCCTGAAGACTGATTTGGTGACCACTGCTGAATGCCAAACTTGCCAAATGCAGTGACCAATTCTCAACCTCTTATGTGGTATCTCTGTTAGTTTTCTATTGCTGCATAAATGTTACCACAACATTAGCAGTTGATAATGATACACACTAATTATATCACAATGTCCATGGGTTTATAGTCTGCACATGGCTTAGATGAGTCCTTTGTATGAATTTTTATCAGACTTTAAATTATAGCCTAAGACTAATTATATCCAGTAGAAATGAAACCACATATGTAATTTCAAATTTTCTATGACCCATAATAAAAAGTGGAAATAGTTGAAATTTATTTTAATAATGTATTTTACTTAACTGAATCTATTCAAATATTATCATTTCAGTGTATAATTAGAAAAATTATTAATGAGCTCCTTTAGTTTTTTTTCATGCTAATTCACCAAATTCTGACATGTCTTTTATAGTTACAGCACATCTCAGTTGGGACTAGTCATATTTCAAGTGCCTAATAGGCTGGATTGTATAACACCATTATAGACATTTCAGTGGATCTACAACAGTAACTCATTGTGGTTTTAATTTGCATTTTCCTTATAACTAAACAATGTTGAGCATGTTTACTTGTACTTACTGGCCATTTGTTTATCTTCTTTTGTATGTCTGTTCAAATGTCCAGCAACAAGTGAACAGATAAGACAAGGTGTGGTATATTTATACAATGAAAAATACTCATCAGTAAAAAGAATGCACTACTGATTCATGAAATAACATGAACGAATCTAAAATATTAGGCTGAGTGAAGAAAGCCAGACTCAAAAGGCCATATACAAAATGATTCCATTCATGTGAAACTTTAGAACCGGCAAAACTAATAAGAAAGAAAGCAGATCAGTGACTATAGTAGGGATGTGATAGTGATTTCAAAATTTCACAAGAAAACTTTCAGGGGCGATGGAAATGCTTTATATCTACATTAGATATATACACAATTTATTGCATTGCACATTTAAAATGGGTGTCTTTTGTATGTAAAATTATATTCCAGCAAAAATGATTTAAAGATAAAAGCAGTACATTTAGTAGTTAGTATCTGTTACACAATTTGCGGGCCAATTGCAAAATAACTCTGTGAGGCCCCCTGTCCAAAAAGTTAAACCTTTTTAATAATTTCAAGACAGTTCCAGCAGACGAAGTTTGTCTGTTATTGAATCCTCAATGATGGACAGTGGGTAGGTCCCAAGAAAGTTCTGTTGAAGGAGTCTAAGAATTTGGGCGTCTTAGTGTCCAGCACTTTGCATTACAGAACAACATAACACCTGTTCCTATTTCTGCCATTTGCTCCATAGATCCAAGGAAAAAGAATTCTGAATAAAATGTTTAAATGCTGTTCATAAGTATGAAAGAGAAAAATACTGATTAAAAGATGTTTTATTTTTAAGTTCTTTAGTGATGTGTAAAGAATTATAGTTCAATAACTAACACAAAGACAATACACTTTGGGGACTGGGTAGAAATTACGTAGGAATCATGAGGTAGAGGGAATTTTATCCTTCAGATGTTTTATGTTAGTTACAGACTGACTTCTAGTGACAGTGTTACACCTAGTATGGGTCTGAAAATAAACTAAATAATGGGGATACAGAGATGAAACAGGTACATATAATTGTGAAGTCGTTTATCTTCTTTAGAAATCAAATTTTAGATTATATTCTAATTATTAACTCTTCTAAGGACCCTAATATATGTTATCCACATCGCCATACAGTTTTGATTGGGACTTCACTGCAGTGCTCCTTTACATAACTCAGAATTGTTAAAACAGAGGCATTTGGACTTATTTAAATAATGTGTTATGAACTAAATGTGCCCCCTATATTCACAGGCAAAAGCTCTAACTGCTCCCCTCCCCTGTATGGCTGTATTTGGGGCACGGAGAAATTAAGGTTAAATGAGGTCTTAGGTTGGGGTCCTGATCCAATAAAATTAGTGTTCGTATAAGGAGAGACAGCAGAGAGCTTGCCTGCTCTCTTTCCGCATTCACTCACTGAGGAAAGACCCTGTGAGGGCATGGCAAGCCATCGTTGGCAAGCCAGAAAGAAGTCTCACCAGAAACCAAAACCTGCTGGAGCTTGATCTGGGGCTTCCAGCCTCGGTAACAGTGAAAAAAGAAGTATCTGTTGTTCAGGCCACCCAGCCTGGGTGTTTTATTGTGAGCTAAAACAGTATGTAATATTCTATATGATGTAAAATACATAATATGCATAGTCTGATTCAAATGAAGTGACTCTTAATCACAAGCATATAATATAGGCAACCTTGTAGCATAATAACAAGATTTATATATATAAACTTAGGGTATAAATAAATGGACCCTAAAAACCTGAAAAATTCACATGGCACATTTTCCCTAAAGGAAATTTACGGTGATTCTACTCTATTACTCACTACCCTCAATCAAGGGGTATATATTTAGAAAAAGAAGTTTTTGAAGGAAAACTGGGGTTTTCAATGGTTAAAGGTATCATATCACTTAAATATAAATATTTAAAGTGCTTGCTGG
Source organism: Anoura caudifer (assembly GCA_004027475.1). Lineage (NCBI taxonomy): Eukaryota > Metazoa > Chordata > Mammalia > Chiroptera > Phyllostomidae > Anoura > Anoura caudifer. The sequence goes on from PVKU01001105.1 coordinate 113,600, forward strand.
GTGGCTAGTGGCACTGTGCCTCTCATCCTCAAAACTTGTTTTAGAAATTAAAGAACTAACAACTGAGATGCAACACACTAATAACTGAATGAACAGTCTACTGAAAAATATGGCCATAAAGTTATTGAAAAAATCAGACAAAGCAATAAGAGGCTTTCCTACTTCTTGTTCCATCCGGTCTCAATATAAAAAAGATAAAGCAGGATTTTCATGTTTTGGAGCAGGTGGAATGGTAGTTATAATTGTCTCAATTATTCCTCTCAAGCCAATCTTCAAAATGGATGAAACATGATTGAGAAGTTAGGGGAAGGATGTAACTAGAGGAAAGGTAGCAGATAATGAATGAGGTGCTGAAAAGAAAGGGGGTTGAAAGGTGCTGATAACAGTGGGTTGAAAGAGGTATGGCACTAAGTGTCCCACAGAGATAAAAAGTGACCTTCTGGGGTGAGACTGCTGGGGTTTGAAGTCTTGCTCTGCTGGCCACGAGCTACCTACGCAACCTTGGTTAACTCATCTCCCTAGTCTAAGCCTCAGTCATTGGTAAAATGGGAAGGGTGATAGTAAGCATATTATATGCTAATTGGGATGATTAGCGGTATAATGCATGCTGATAGCATTTAGCACTGTGCCTATAAAACATAAAGTCAGCTATTATATGAATCATGTATTACTGCTTTTCAAAAGTGACACTATTAATGTAATTTCAATCTATGCAAACATGCGTGTTTTGAAATACATTGATACCTATCTTAAAAATAGAAAAATAGGAGGAAAAGTCCAGTTAATTTGTATTTGCTTACTGCAGAAGCCCTCGGCAGACTCTGTCCTGACTTCTCAGGCCTTTCTTTGTCTCCAAGTCTTTGCTCCCAGAGTCTCCTAGGGAATCCAGTCTGTGGGATACAGCTGTTCTCCTGATAGCCACTTACGTTGCGTAGTTTGGGGCCTACGCAGGAAGGAATTTTCTATCTTGTCTAGTGGCAGTTTTCCCATTTCAGCTCAGTGCATCAGAGCTGCCAGCACTCCCCACCGTTACACCTTTGCTGAGCTTGTCAGGCGCCTGTGATGAAACTACAGCCTCAGGGCAAGTGCACGGATTCCACTGCACAGGGAGGCTGTGTTTCCAACATTGTCTTAACAAGCCTTCCAAAGTCCTGCCTCTTATTTTAAGAAACTCTGCCTTAAATAATCAAACAAAGATGTTTGTCAAAAAAACATTTGGCTCTGCAAATAGCAAGTAGATTCTTTGCTCCTGCTATAGTTGGCAAAATGATAGCTTAGGCATTAGAACCAGGGAAAGAAAAATGGCTGGTTACTGAGAGCTGATCAAGATGGGAATCACAGAAATTCGACACAATTCTTAAGCCAAACAAACAGGTGGGGAACTGTTATTGAAATGTTCAGGAAAAGTGTGTAGGTCTTTAGTAAATATTTTACGAATTGAAAGTCCTGGCCCTAGCTTTCAGAGGGGAGGGGTTTGGGGGCTGGGCGAGAAGGGTGAAGGGACTAAGACTCACAGACACAGCCAACAGTGTGGTGATTACCAGAGGGCAGGGGGGTGAGGGCAGGTAGGAGGAGGAAAAGGAGGGATAAATGGTGGTGGAAGGAGACTTGACTTGGTGTGGTAAACATACAATACAACATACAGATGATGTGTTGTAGAACTGTACACCTGAAACCTGTGTAATTTTATTAACCAATGTCATCCACAAAAATTCAATTAAAAAAAAAGTCACAGCCCTACTTCTGCCACAGAGAATGGTAAGTTATCACGTCTTTTTAGGTTTTACCTACAATCCTAGAGTATTACATGGAATGTAAGTTGGGATCTAAGATGAAATCAGAAAATGGCATTTAATTTTGTGGCATTAGTTGATTTTAAGTGTTTTCACCTGCACGCGTTGCCTGTTAACTTTTGAACTATGCTGCTTTTCTTTATAAAAATAATTGGAATTCTGTTAAGGCCCTTGAAGAAGATAACAGAGACTAGTAAGGGGATAAATAAAAGACTTTCAGAGGGTTTTTTTTAGTTTTTGTTTTTTTCTGGGTCACGCAGATGTGCTAACATTAGATTATGGATAAGAAAAAAATTCTGCTATTTTCAAATTTCAGTAAAGAATTAGAAAAATATATTTTAAAGGCCTAACTTTTATATAAAAGTTTAAATTGCTCTGAAAACATACAAATTTCAAATGCAAGCTCCTATTTCATTTTCAACAACTTTATTCAGAACATTTTGCAGATTAAGGTTTTACAATTTAACATTTTACAATTAGAAATTTTGTCTGCTACTACATAAATTGCAAACTTTTCAAAACACTACAGAAAATCCTTTATTTCTTTGGATTTTTCTGTTCCATGCTGAGCTCCTGAGATATATTTTTTCTTTCAGCTTCATTTTCATCTTCCTGTGAAATAAATTTTAGAAAACATTAAAATATAAACTTTAGGGCATTTTATCAGCTATACTTAACACATTTTAACTCTACTTCTCTGAAGAACGACTGTTGTGATTCCAGTCATCCTAGGGAAAAGGCTATAAACAAAATGGTAAAATTATGTAACATTTAAATATTTACAGTGGGTGCTATTTTATACTACACACTGACTAAAAATTTCTACAATATATTTTTAAAGCAACTTATTTTACCAACTACTTAAAAGTATCTTTTGAAATCAGACCTGCCACTACCAAGTGTCCTTTTAAAGGGGTGAATCAGATCTTTTTGCTTCACTGTTTGATGAAAAACAATAAATTTAACTTCTGAGACACTGTGTGCTCCAAGCGTGGCATTTTTGGGTCATCCAGCACACTTCCTTGACAGGTCTGCCAATTTTCCAATTACTTGGACCACCATATGTTATCTGAAGATCAGTCGGCTCTAAAATAGGAAGCATGGCATGTCAGGTTGTAGAATGCTTACAATCTTCTCCGGTTTCAATTCTAGGGGGTGGCCTCATAACTCAGAGCAGGAGCTGGTGGAACATGGTGAATAAATGAAGTGACATCATAATGTCTGGCTCCATAGGAATAAAGTGCTTCTGGTGTTCAGTATTAAGTGGTGACCTCCACAGTGTGAATAATGAGAGGCTGGAGAGATATTTCAGCTCACAATTTGAAACCCATCTCATCATACCAGTTCCTTCGACAATACCCAAGTACAAAGCCATCTTGCTTTTCTGATATTTTTGATTTATCAAGTAAGATCTCTCATTTTTATTAACTGCAGTACAAAGCACTGCCTAACTCTTTCCTGAGCTAATTAAAGCAGGAGTAGCAATTTCGTAAGTATCTCTAGACAACAGTAACAGTATCAGTATCACCAAGTGCATTGCTCTGTTTCTTTAAAATCTTATGAAACAAAATTCAGTTCAATTAAATACTTGTATGAGAAAGTGCAAATCAAGGTATACATATTTGTTTTCCATGGAAACCCAAACTTCACCTGTAAACATTAAGTTGGAGAAAGATTCCTTTATATGCTTTGTCTCTAAATTCAACAGCACCTATGATTCAGACTTAGCAAACACCAGGAAAGTAGAGAAATATCAATATTATCGACTAACCTGAATATTATGGACATGTGGAATATGAGGGATGGTGTTTAAATATCATCTTGGCAATGTAGTTTTAATACTCCTCTCTAAGCAGAAAAGCCACTGTATTTGTTTACTCCTTTTTACCAATTTATCTCTACTGGATAGAGATATTATGTTCTGTTGATTATTGAAAATCTATTAACATGTAGTTTCCACTTTTAGACAAACATTTTTAGAGATTACATTTTAATTATACCCTAATAAAAAGTAAATATTACTCTACAGTTTCCATGCCTTCTTCGGATGAGGCACCAACAGAAAGCATTACATCAGCAGGTAAAGGTGGCAAGCAATTTTTGTTAGGTAGCATTGGATTTGTCTGTATGTTCCTCAAGGCAGGGCTTTACCTTCTTTATCTTACACTCCTACCATCAAACAGTACACGGTTAGTGTATAATTGGAATCCAATAAATGTTTTCTGAGCTATTTGAAACAGTGGAGGAAAAACTGAATTAAAAGAAAGGTCTGACGAAACTAATAATGTAATTTGGAAAAGCGCAATATCCTTTCCTACCCAGTAGTCACTCTCTAGCCATCTTAACTTACTAGAGCAGTATTAAAAACAGAAATAAGCAAATGTTTGAAGCAACATCAGCCAAGAAGCCATTATCAAGCTCGTATCCTTTAATGTGTACAAGAATGGAGACTTTATCATGTGGAGAGCAGCCTGCCCACAGCAATAAGACTCACTGGTTTAAGAAGCTTGGCTATCTAGTCTTCCTAGCAACCTTCAATTATGCTCTAAGTGACAATAGAAATGTAAAGGCTTAATAATAACCCTGAGGACTAGGAAGTATCTATATGCTTTACTTTCACATTCAACTAACTTTCTTAATATAATGCAGTCCTTTTCTTGTTGAATTTTTCTGAGTAATAAAGTATGGTTTGTGAATGCATGTCTCTCCTAACATTGACGCCTGTTCACAACAGGTGCAAAATCTGTTCCACACTTTCCTTTATGCTGAAGACATGTCTTAAAATATCTGGCCTTTGTATGCCTTTAAAACATTTGTATAAGTAACAAGATCCAATCTCTTCCTTCCTTTGTGTAAGGATAGCTGTGATCTGGATGTAAAAAGAATTATGGAGGGGTGGAAAAGACACTGAACCCTAACTGCTAGAGTATAATTCATCATAACTGCTAGAGTATAACATCATCAAAATAATCAAAATAACACTAATGTATTTTTATCTTTATAAAGGCAGTAGAATTAGGGCCAGTAAAGCTCCAGAAAGGATTTTAGAAGTTGCTTTGGCTCTTTTATTTTTTTGAAGTGTTAATTTGTGTTTTTAACATCGTAGGACAATTTTTTTAAAGAAGGTTACATGCATTTCATGATCAACAAAAACATTAAAATTGCTCAGCCAGCAAATCAAGTATCATTGACAAAGGAGTGCGTAATGAGTGAAACTGCAAAGAAAGGAAGCTTTTTTTACCAAAGGATATTTCTTCACTACCGGATATTAAAGGCAGACAAGAATTTCTTCTGATCGATGGCAGGGTTTTGTCACTTTTTGCTGAGAAAAGACATCTGTTTGTTTCCAGTGAAAGACCCTTGCCACACGGATCATTTTCTTGGTGACAGCCCTGACAAGTTTGACACTTGTTTCATGAAGTGTTCTGAAGCAGTCAGCAAGAAAATGTACCCTTTGGGGCCGTTGGGAAGTAGACCGATTTACCTCTTAATGTTTAAGCTTGTTAATTCATCCTCCAAAAAATGTGTTGATTGTGACATCTTTGTGGATCTGCCACTTACATGTGGAATTTCAAGAATACCCATTCATATAACAATAATACTCATAATGTCAAATGACAGAATATGGTTCCTTAGTCTTCTTCCTCTTCTTACCTAACAGCATTGTTGCAGTGGGGCAACTATGTAATTACGGTCTTGTGCTCCAGGTGACAACATGAGACTAAAACCGTTGTTCGAACACAGAAATAAGTAAAAACACTGCCATTTTTATCTACAATGAATCCCTCTTAACACTGAATAAACTTGCAAGATTTTCTTTAAATGTCATTCAGCTTGCACCAGCTTGTAAGAGAGGGGGTCTTCCATTTTTCCTTCTTTACAAATTTCACTTAGTTCTCATGAGAGTCCAAAGAATTGATGCCAATTGGTAAAACCTATCCACCCTGCTGTTCCTTTCTCTTAGGAGGTACCCAACTCCAAACAAATGCCACTTGTTTTAGCAGCTAGAATATCTATAGCTCAGGTAATATTTAGATTCAAATTACAGTCCACGAGTACTGATGATTTTAGAGTAGAATTACACAAAGGGACAACTTTCCCCATTGCTGCTTTATAGCTTTAGAGATGGCTTTCAGAGTACCTTCATAGTGGAGAAGCCTGTCAGGCACCACCAGAACCAACCAACCAAGGTCAACATCACCAGGTTAACAGCACCGGTGACACACAGTAACATTAACCCTTTGGTGTGATGCACTGAAAAGGACACATCAACTCTGGTCTGTGGTGTCCTTCCCAATAATGTGCAACCTCAATCTACGCATGAGAAAACAACAGAGAAAAACTACAAAATAGTTGAAGAGTAGTCTGCAAAAGTGTCAAGGTCGTGAAAGGCAAGGCAGAGTCTGGACTATCACAGATTGGAAGAGACTAAGGGGACATGATGACTAAATGCAATGTGGGATCCTAGGCAATAAAAAGAACATTAGTGGGGAAACTGGCAAAATCTGACTATGGTCCATGCAGTTGTTAATAGTATTGTCTTGATGTTATTTTCCTGGTTTTAGTAATTTACTTTGGATACGGGAGATTGTCACACTGCAGGAAGCTGGACGAAGGCCAAATGAGAATTATTTTTCATTATTTTTGCAACTTTTCTGTAAGTCTAAAATTATTTCAAAATAAAAAGATTAAAAAATAAAAATGGCTACTTAGTGAAAGTTTTCTAAATTCAAAGTAAATAGAAAATATGCTAAAAGATTTTATGTAGAAAAAAAAACATAAAGCACTGTAGACTCTACACCGAAAATGTACAGCTAAAATAAAATTTTTGCATTCCATTACTCTACTTAAAATTCCTTCCTTTTCTTTCTCTGAACTAGCTCTTGTTTTCGCTAATCTTTTGTATTTTTTTTTTGAGACTCTTTTATTTCTACTCACTTTAGGCTTTGTTTGTTATCCTTTTTCTAGATCCTTAAAGTGCAAAGTTAGATTGCTTATTTGATATTTTTCTTGTTTCTTGAGATAGGCTTGTAATACTATGAATTTCCCGGGTAGGACTGCTTCCGCTGTGTCCCACAGATTTGGGGTTGCTGTGTCCTCGTTTTCATTTGTTTCAAGGTATTTTTTATATTTCTTTCTTGGTCTCATTGTTAACCCATTCATTATTTAGCAACATGTTATTTAGCCTTCATGTCTTTGTTTTTCAGGGTTTTTTTCCTCTTGTGATTGATTTCTAGTTTTATACCATTATGGTCAGAAAATATGCTTGATATGATTTCAGTCTTCTTAAGTTTATTGTGGTCTATCCTAGATAATACTCCTTGTTCACTCAAAAAGAATGTATATTCTGCTGCTTTGGGATGAAGTGCTCTAGAGATATCAGTTAAATCCATCTGATCTAGTGTGTTATTTAAGGCTGCTGTTTCCTTTTGATTTTCTGTCTAAAATTCCTTTCTTGAGTACTTTAAATGTTCATAATGGTTATGTTATTTTTATTTCCTTGCTGCACTTTCACGTATTTTCTTATTTTTCTACTCTAAGCCTGGATTACTTTCACAATCAGAAAACATAAGCTTTCTTTTAATAAGTCCCTTCATAATCTGGCCATTTGAACTATTTCAAGTAGAAGTAAGCCTACTGGGGGTCTATGTTTACAAAGAGAATGATGTCACTTGTTTTTGCTTTACTGAATTTGCTTTTCATAGCAGATAAAGCTGCATGGTGACACAACAGTGAAATGAAGGGAGAAGGTACAACTAAATACTAACTAAAAATATTTCTGTTTTCTTATGATATTTTCTTTAGATTTTAAATATGCCATTGACTAATTAGAGTTATTGTAACTGGATTCAAATGAATAAAATCATCCATATATTTTAATAATGGTCCTTTTTAATGTTAATATATATCTTAACATACATAAGAGAGAGAGTTAGTGTGTGACTTTGGCAAAAAATACATTGACAGACTTAACCTGTTCTGTTAGTTACAGAATAAATGTAGAAAAGTGATATATACTATATTGCTCCAGTCTGTGATCAAAAACTTTCTTTTCTTCATATAAAACATATACCAGATATAACTCTCAACACCATTTAAAACTGCTTTTAACAGAGAAAATATGGTCGTGCTGCAGAGTGAGCAAAAATTTATCTTAATAACTGGAAAAATACTGATGATAATGAAAATGTTTTAGGCAAAATGAGCACGCTCCATGCTCCAGACTAAAATTAATTAGAGTTTTTAACGTTTTATAATTCTGCCATAATTCTTTCACTAGTACATTTACTTCATAGCAATAAATACTTGGATCATTAAGTAAAGTGCAAAATGTGTGTGATGTGCTACATTTAACAACCTTTGGCCCTTTTTTCTGTACTTCTGCATTTGGTTTTCCAATGCATTGAATAAGCAATTGAGGAACACAATTAAATTTCCTGACTTTGCATATTTGAGATTCTTATTTCATTTAATACAAAAGGCAATTAATCTACCATTTTACAACTGAATTCCAACTTCAGTGGGCCATGATAGATACTGAAATGAACTTACAGGAAATGCTTAATTAAATTTACTGTAAAAAAGCATACAAGGTTTTTTCTTATGACAGAAGCTGCATATTTAATTAGAAGGTCTAGTACTATATTGTAAAGTAAAACTAGGGAGGTTCTTAGTAAACCTAGCTCAAACACATATGCCATTAAACAGAATGGAACTATTTTATAAATCTTTTTTCTCTACGTAGTAATTCAAACAAAAGACAGCTACTAAAAGAAATCTCCCTTTATTTAGTATTACAAAAATCATACCCTTTAATAGCAAGTAAGATAGATAAAAGAGTAATATCTAATTTCATGTACAAGAATACATGAATAATTCTATTTTATCTGTTGAGCAATCTCTCCAATTGGTGATTCTGGAGCAGATCTAATGCTTTTTGAAACTTTAGTTTCTCCTGTTACTTTTTATTTCTTTGTGGTGGCTTTTGGTAGCATGGAAAAGGGGCATTTAAAAATAAGACTTTGGATTTCCCAAGTACGATTTGGGATTAAGAGGGAATCTCCCTGACCTGGGAAGAAAGACCATAAAAATTTGTCCAGCCACCCAGGGAGGGCATATTTATAGCAAAGAAAGTGAAGAGCAGTGAGTAGAAGGTGAGGGTCTAGGTGGGTAAAAGAGAGGAAATAAAGTCAATGGTGGATGGTGTGTTAGAGTAGACTAGTAATGAGCAAAAAGCCCAAATCTATAAGCTTATAACTTTCCCATAAACATAAAAAGCACAGCTTTCATAATATAAAATTTTAGGTATTTAAGATGTGTTTAAAATATGTTGCTGACTTCCTGGGACTAAGAATACCATCATACTCTTTTTCTTCTTCTGATAGATGAGTTCTTGTATGACTACGTTTAATAACCCCTGAGGAGCTTATGGTCTTAAAGATAAAACAAACAAACAAAAACACCTCTCCTTCTCTAGTAGATCTCTAACACGTGGGAAATAAACGTGGAAGTATACTCTAGAACTGCACATTACAGTTTTGGGTTTAAAAGATACTACTTGCTTTTTAAATATTTAGGTTGGTAAGCTGGTGTATAGTTAGCAATAATTATAGGAAAAAAACCCTCAAATCCCATAACTGGCCAACATAAATATATTGTCAAATGAGGATACCATATGTCCAATATATATTAATTAAAGTGTATGGTCTATGAAGACATAACATTTAAAGAGGTTCTTTAGAAAATATTTTTGCATATATCATTTACTATTCACTAAATTTCAAAAATCCAAAATGTGATAATATTTAAAGAGATTACATATAAACCTCTGCCTTCCCAACAGGTACACGTATGTTGTTTTTGCCCCAAATACACATATACAGGTTTAAATCCCCAAGAGTTTGAAAAATTCTACCAAATTAAAGGTAAAATAATGTCAAAAATATTTGAGATATGCACGATCACCAAGTTATAGCTAGTTCTATCACTAAGAGATCTCCAGGTTGAATAAGAAGAATCAGTTATTAACTCATTAAAATTTTCATAGATGCATGCATTGTTTATTATGACTAGAAATTATTCAACAATAACTAAGTTCATTATACAAGCTGGAAACTACTTATTTATAGCATATTTTATTTATTCATTAATATAAGCAATAACCATGGTACTTGAATTGGTCGCTTTCCCAGTAATGCATACCTTATTCTAATCATGAAAAGTAAAAGGCGAATCTAAATTAAGAGCTAGTCTACAAAATAAATGCAAAGTACTCTTCAAAAGTGTCAAGTCATGAAAGGCAAGGATGAAGAAGTAACTGTCACAAACTGGAGGAGACATAATGACAAAATGAAATAGGGGATCCTGGGCTAGAAAAAGGACACAATTGGCAAGACCAGTAAAACACAAATGAACTCTATAGTTTACTTAATAATGTTATGCTAAGGTTTATGGTCAATAATTGTTCTATGCTTACCTAAGATGTTAACATAAGAAGCTTCATACTCTCTATGCAATTTTTGCAACTCTTAAAATCTAAAGTTATCTCAACACAAAGTAAGTACAGACAAGTAAGCAAATAATCTTTGTCAGATGATTTAGGAATATGTATAATTTGGTTTCGAATAGTATAAAGTTTCTCATCAAAATAGTATGCTGAAGCAATCAGAGTTATGGATAATGAGATTCTAGAATTTCTCTGATGTGAACAGCACACTGCAGACTGCATAGTATAGATAAGTGTTTACTGCTTGCTAGTAAAACCACACGGTTATTCAGCAACACCGAGTGATGTTTTTGATATGACATTCATTGTCATATTTTTGGGACTCATGCAGTTTAAGAACCACTAGGCCAACATTCAATTGGTAATATAATAAGATATATAATTAGACCTGTTTGTATTATTTCATATTGTAGTTTTTTGGGGGGTAGTAATACTGTCCTTACTAATACTGACATTTTATTTCAGTACCTTTAGTTAGGGATTCCAAAACATTATCTGACTATTATCTGGAAGAAAAGATATACTTCTGCTTAACAAAAGAAATTTCTCCACAGCAGCATCATTTAATTTAAGACTAAATTGTGTACAAATATCAAAACAAAATGAAACTGTTAGTAAATCAAAAGCTAAAAGACAATTTTGATTTTCTTTTGTAACACAATGACAGACTTGATTGCAATCTCATTTTCGAGGAGTCTGGAATACAGTTGTCCTTTGACTCATATTAAAACATTAATCTTTTAAAGATAGTCTTAACTCTTTAAGTAAAGTCTATTCCTAGAAGCCTTCCTTTCTTCCTCCCACAAAAGTTCACTGAACAAAGATGGTGTGTCAGACAGTGGGCCGGGTGATAGAAATAACGAAGATGAATAAGAGGTTCTGGGGCCCAGAGGAGCCCGTGTTCCAGCGAGGCAGACAGCCGTGCATAAAACTGCACTGCAGTGGAGAAAGTGTATCATAAAGCTCATCGGGCATGTAAATGCGAAGGGAAGAAAACTGAACCATGACAATTCGTAAGGAGAATTTATTTTTTTAATGATTAAAATTCTACGGAGTTGGGCCACAGCATCCCCCATGCTCAAAGGTTAGTGCTGTGAATCTTTAAAAACAAACAAACTTCTCAATGTGACCTACACTGCTCTTTTATTAAGATAACCAGTGTTGAGGACTACATCCTTCAGAAATAACTTATGTTTGGAAAGTGAATTTTTAAAACTTTACTCCCAAGTGAACAGATTAAGTTGCCTCAAATATCTGTTTCAAGTTGAATGCTATTTTTCCCAGAGTGAACCCATTAATCTTCACAGTTTTATTGGAAATTAATTGCTCATTAGACGTTCAAGTAAAACATCTCCTATGGCACATTAATTTTTCATGCATGAAAAAAAGTTGACTTTGCTTCAAAATACTTTTGATAGAACAATCTAAAAGTTTCAGGGAAGGCCCCTCCTACCCTCCTGAAACTGACAAATACCTTGAGACCTGAAGGATAAGAAGGACAGGTGCGGTAAGGGATAAAGGGATGAGCACTCCAGGTGGAGGGAACAGGGGGAAAGTCCCAAGTCCGCTGAAGCCCAGGGACAGAGAGGGCAGCAGTGGGCAGTGGCAGGGAAAGGCAGGCAGTACTGGGTGTCAGCCTTTTCTGGTTCCAGCATTACCCAGCGCTCACGGACAGTCACTCCACACATACTGTGTATTTGTCCTGCTTTTCTGTGCAGTCGTGTCCCAGAGGAAACGGCTTTGTGGTCAGCGACTGGCAAGCCCAGATTGAAATCCTGACTGATACACACAGTGTCCAAAGCTGTGCAACCCCGGGGGCGGGGGCAGGGAATCACCTGCCGTCGCTTCACTGGAGTGTAAGTTCCACGACAGCAGATTTTCTGCCTTGCTTACCACAGTATCCTCAGGCGCTGTTGAGACTTTCATATCATAGCCTCTCAATGAATACTTCTGAATCTATGAATGAATTCCCTACTATATAGATGCATATAAAAATGAAAACAAAAATAAAAATAGTTTTGCCTTTTTTAGTACTTATTAAGTACCAAGTATTTACATGCATCATGTGTAATCATCACAAATGCCAGGCAAGGTAAGTATTACCATTCCATTTCCCACTGAGGAAACTGAGGACAGGACACACTGAGGAACTGCCCTCGGTCACATACTAATATAGGAGGAGCCAGGTTTCAAGCTCAGTTCTGTCCGACTCCAAAGTATTGTCTTGCCAGTGCAATACATGGACAATTATAATTGCTCATGATCAATAAAGTCTGAAGGCTTCACATACCTTTCCAAAGTAATTTAATTTTTGTCCCATAGATATCGACCCCATTAATTACTCAGGTATACAAAACGTCCTAAGTCTATCTTGTAGAACAGATCCCAAAGCAGCCGTCAAACCCGGAACAGGCCAACAGTGCTGCTCCCTGAAGACTATTTATAAACACACCAACTGCTTTTCATTTTTCAAGCACCCTGACAGTGTTCAGGATTTGCTGTTATATTTCCTAAATCTCATGAGGATACAGAAATAGTTGAGGACACAGAGGAGTATTGTGAAGATGTCACAAAAATCACTTTCTGAGCAACATAAAATTCTGCCATTACCCTGGGATGACTGCTCTTCAAAAAAGCTCATGTAAAGAGGATTTATGATCAAGGTCCGTGGCTTTCTCAATTCCTTGGCAGCTACTAACACAAAAGCTTACTTTCCGAGAAAGAAAAAATAGCCTGTATTTGTAAGAAGAAGATTCATAAGGTCCGTGAAGGACTCTTGAGGACTCTTGGGAACGTTGACTTCAAACTCAACTGAAAAAAATCCCAGTATGCTGTTAAATTGTACATAAAAATTCTGATATGATGCAATAGTTAACAGCAAATGAAGTTATAAATTTAAGTTCACAAAAATGAGAAAATTAAAGTTAATGCTTTCATAGTCACATTATGTGGCCAACATATTGATGTCAAAAAATACATTAAATGTTTCAAAAGTGTTTTCATAATGCAGATGCTCAACAGTTACAGAGGCAATTAAAATTCCCCATTGCACTATGAGAGGGTTTTTAAGAAATTATTTTACTTATTTTTTTAAATTACTGGTATGCATTTTGTCACAGACAGAAAATACATTAATAGACTGTAGCTCTCCTTTATTCAATTTTGTCTTAAAATAGAATATGAGATGGGCAAACGTAGGCTTACAGATACAAGGACATGAAACAGTTTGTACTTGTATTAGTAATCATCATATTACTTATTTGTATTACAACTGTAAACCCACCTTTGCCCACCCTTGTATAAACTGTATATTCTCCATTTGACCACAGCTTGAAATGCCTTGTTAATATATTCAATAATAAAACAGGAATTCAACATTAACAACAAGCCTTTGAGACTGACAGCATTTTGATTTTGTCCCCTCTGAACGTAGGCAGCCTGAATCACTGTTAGGACTGGGCACACAGGTAGCTAGCCCTTGATGATTTTGGGTTGCATGTTTCACGCATATACAAACAGCACCATGAATACCTTATGGTATTTGATTTCTGGAAATCTGCATGGGAAACTTAGTAACATTCTGTTCTTTAGGAAAACTGTAGGCTTTAACATCTATATGCCTTAATAATTTTTTAAAATCATTAAAAAATTAATGATTTTAATGATTTGTATGTAAGAATGAGGAGAAAGAGAGAAAATTACTGAAAAACAGTCTCCTTTCCTTTTACCTTTCTTCTATACTTTAGTCAATAATTACCTAGTCAACACCTACTACCTATCACATGTTCAGAGCAGAAAGAATAGAGCTGATTCCTGCTCTTGGGAATTTTGTACACTTGTATGAAGATGTATTGAATTTAAAAAATATATATAAGATTTTATTTTTTAGAGAGGGGGAAGGAGAGAACAAGAGGGAGGAAAAAAAAAACATTAATGTGTGGTTGCCTCTCACGTGTCCCCCACCGGGAACCTGGCCCACAACCCAGGCATGTGCCCCGACTGGGAATCGAACATGAGACTCTTCTGCTTCACAGTTCAGCACTCAACCACTGAGTCACACCAGCCAGTGCAGGTGTATTGAATTTGTTTCCTACACTGTTTATAGGTAGTCAGCAGACACCTCCATGTTTGCTCAGCAAATAAGATTTTGTTATGAAATGCAAACATAATAATCATAACTTATAACACTTATGAAGCCCTCTGGATAGTCCTTCCCCATCCCATCTCCCTTCCTGCCTGCCTGCCTGCCTTCCTTCCTTCCTTCCTTCTCTCCCTCCCTCCCTCCTTCCTTGTACACAGAATTGGATATTAATCACTCCTTGGTGTGTTTTTAAACTTCAACACTTTGGTAGGTAATGATAAAACAACATAGATTATACAAAACTTTTAAGTTCTGTATCTATATTCTAATTACCTCCCTAAATTTAAAGCAAGAATATTGCCCACTATGTATATTTCCAAGAAGAGCAAATCATTAAATAAGCAGCTCACATTCAAGAGATAAATCAGTTGCCAAGTTACAACAAATTTCAATTGTCTTTTCCAGACCACTCTTCTCTATTAAGAGCCATAAGATTTTAGGGCTAGGAGGTACCTCACTCAGAGGAAGGGTCATCTGATCCATTCTTTTAGCTCTGTGGATAGAGGAGCCATCCTTGGCATGCCTGACTGACTTCACCAGGGCCCCATAGCTCTTCAGTAACAGAGCTGGAATCAGAATTCATGTCTCCCAAGGTGCTGCCTGGAACTGCTTGACGTGATGAGTCAGTATTGACCATAATGAATCAATATTTTAAGTCATATGTTGGCGAAAACAGAGCATGTATAAAAACAAAACAAGTTGGTGGGGTTTGTGGTTGTACATGTATGTATGCTGTGAATTGAAGTGATCCTATGTTGAAAAAACAAGTTGTGTGATTTTCTTACACCAAATATCTACAAGAGCACAATGGACAATGTACAGGCTTCGGCGCCGCACAGACCTATCTGAATTCTGCCCAGGCAGTTACTATTGGTGTGACTTTGGGCAGGGCACATGACCTCTCAGCCTCAGTTTCTCACCTGTCAAATGTAAAAATAAAGAACCCTAAACTCACAAGTGATGATTTGGGAAATTAAAAATAGAATTATGCACAGAAACTTTACTAGTAAAATGCTCGTAACAGTAGGTGCTCAAAATAATGGTCGCTATTATTAAGTTTAAGACATATTTCCAAAAAGTGTGGTTCAATGTTGAGCTCAGAAGTACATGGCTGGAGTGCTTTTTCCTTCTTACAAGAATAAAAATGACTAGTTTTGCTTCCTTTTATAACTATAATTTTAGCATTTCAATAAAAATGCTGATTATTCTATGAAGAAGCACGCACAGTTACACATGTACTATAGAAATGTTCTCTATTCATTTCTTAACCTACAAATATATGAGTGTCCTCAGTGTGCCGGGTTCTGCTCCAGGAGACAGAGAAACAAGTGGTCAACAATAATATGTCCTTGTCCTCATGGATCTTAAATTCCCACAGGGAAAGCTATACAATACATTGTTAAGAGATAAATAATTTCATATTTTGATGTAGTAGGAAAAAATAGAGGAACAGGATAGAGCACACTTTTTCTTAGACAAAGTAGTCAGGGAAGTCCCTCTACTTAAGAGGTAAATTCAGGCTGAAACCTAAATGATTTGAAGGAACTGGTCGCATAGGAAGAGAACTCCAGGCATAAGGAACAAGGGCAAGGGTCCTGCAGTACAAATGAGCTCAGCAGGTCTGAGCACCAGAAAGGTCAGCATATCTGGCAGGAGATGAAATGTTAGGTGAGACTATGGCAGCCATACTGGTTATTCCATTTGCAAAAATGAGAACCCGTTGGGGGTTTAAGAATTTAAGTAATATAATTTGATTTTGAGTTTTAAGCATATCGTGGTTGCAGTATAGAGAATAAGAGTAGAGGTTACATTAGGTTTATAAAAATAAGGAGATAGGCAGAAGACTACTGCCATAGTCCAGATCAGGAATGATGGCATCTCCAATACTACAGCAGTAGTGGGAATGAAAAGAACTATGACAGGGCTGGGAGTCAGGGCAGGCTGATAGGTAGATAGAGGGAACGAAAGAGTAATTAACAATGATGCCTTTGTTTTTGGCACCCAAATATAGTAGAAGTGAGTTGGGAAAAACTATATGAAAAGAAAGTTGTGCTGGGAATGAAGAGGGATCTGGTAACAATAATTCTGTTTTGACATTAAACGAGGCAATCTTTAGTTATTTGTTCAGAGCTCATATGAGAAGTTTGAAGTCCCAACACAGTGATATTATGAGACTATATGCAATCATCTAGGGAACAATATACAAACAGAGAAAAAGGGGTCCCAAGGACTAAGCCATGATGATAAAACTTGGGTATAGTGGGGAATTCAGCTAAGATATAGGAAGAAAATTAGGGGACTATTGGGTGGGCAATATAAACCAAGATAATAAAATATTTCGAGAAAGAAGAAATGGTCAATATTGTCAAATGGTGTTGAGTGTTCAGGTAAGATTCAGACAGAGGCAATGACCATTGAGTTTGACAACAAAGAGATTTTAAGTGACAAGGCATTTTAATTGTTAAGACAACAACCACTTCAGTGGAGTAGCAGAGATGGAAGCCTAGTTGGAACAGTTTAAAGAAGGATTGTGAGATCCTTGTGCACTTCTGCTTCCCTCCTTAATTTCAGGAACATGGATGTAATGACTGGAAGCATGGTGGGAAGACCGAGAGAATCATAGTAAAATTACTCTTGAGAGCCAGGGCTTTTTGTTGAATATTACATTTTTGTATATCCTATATTAATCAAAGTTTTCCTGCAGCACAAAAATGCCCCTCCCCTAAAATCAATATGTGATATATTCTTCATCCTGGTCTCTAAGACTTTCAGTCTGGATAAAAAGACCAGAAAACAACTCCAGCACTGATTTGCACAAAGAGTGAGTTCAATGCCTTTACTGTGAATAGAACATTCTTCCATCTCCTTCTGGGTCTGCATCTCCTAGTTATGCTGCAAATGACCGTATGGAGCTGTGTATATTAAAGAAACACATACAGCAGACTTCTATAAATGCTATTTTTTTTAAACAATGTGTATATTGCTTGGGCCAAAAAGTCTGTATGGTTTTTCTGTTTGTTTTTGTTTTTTTGCAAAATAAGACATTTTTTTCATTTTCACCAATAACTTTATTGATTTGGATATTTTGAGTATGTGGGATATTTCCTGTGTGGAATAACATTATTCTCAATTAATGTCTTGATTTGATAGTTACCAATTTCTACTGGTCTCTCTGATGGTTGAGCATTGTCCCAGTGAGAAACCACTAACACAAAACTTTGCAAACCACTTTTGACACATATGATCAGTCATGGCACCTTCTCCATACACTGCACAAATCTTTTATTGTGTTCCAGCTGCATTTTTACCATTCTTGAAATAATAAAGCTTAATATGCTGAAAATGTTGCATATTTTCTTCCATTTTTAAGATGGAAGAAAATTCACCAACTTTGATTTTTTTAATGCATGCTGATATGACAGCTGTCACAAAACACTCTAACAAAATTGTTTTGAATTAAATTAAAGACTAATAAATGCTACTAGAGCCATCTTTTGGAAAAAATAAACTTACTTTTTGGCCAACCCAATATGTTGCTTTAGACAGCCACTCATAAACAGTCAAATCAGAATAATCTTCCTGCCTTCAGTTTAATGTTCAACCTCAACTTAATATTCTGAGAATTTTCTCTGCTTGACTTAATGAGGAGCTATATAATATTTTGTACTCTTAGACTTATTTTTTTAAACATTTCCAGCTTTGGAGGAAGTAGAGAAAATGAAGGTACTGAGTACAGATAATCATTTGGAAGTTTTCCTGTAGTATAAAAATAAAAATAGCTAAAAAGTGATGATGTGATCAATAAGTGGAACCTAATCAACAAAACAAACAAGCAAGTAAAATAGAACCAGAGACACTGAAATAAAGAACAAACTGACAGTAACCAGAGGGGAGGTGGGAGGGGATAATGGGGGGGAGGAAGGGTTTTTCAGGAACAAGTATATAGGACACATGGCCAAAACCAAAGTGGGGTGGGACCGAGGGTGGGAGGTGGGGATGGCTGAGATGGGGGGAGGAGTTGGGGAAAATGGAGACAACTGTACTTGAACAATAAAAAAATACAAAAGATTAGAGTCTGTGAAAGACTATTTTTATCTGATATTATTCTGGTATTAATTAAAAAAATAAAGGCTTAGATCATAGCAAAATTGTTTACTTTCAAAATATAATTTTGTAGTATGTAAATATAATATGTAAATATTATAGGAAATGTGTAAAGAACTAGAAACTATGTCACAAAATATAGTGTCAGAAGCCTAGATTTTCCAATGAAACATTTTAATATAATATAATTAATGTAATTAATAATGAACAACTTAGGCTCAACATATTCAAGAGCTTATTTGCCATTGTTTTAACAAAAAATTTTTTAACGTTAAATGTTTTTTATTTTCCTTAGTTTACTTTCTAATACCAATAAACAAGTTTAGAATATGGTAATGTACAACATATAGTATAGAGTAAAAATATATGAAACAGGAAAAAATAAAAGGGTTAGTATTCTATGACATTGTTAAATTACTATTTTAATGAAATGGGATTACAGTACTATTACATATATCTGTAATACATGCTACTTTTCACATTCATTAACATTACAATGGTTAAAACAAAGCACGTGATTCTTTGATTAGAAAAATAGGCCTTTAAATAGTTTGACTAAATTAAGTATATTAACATAAAATTATTACAAAATTGCTATGAAACTATGATAGGTGTTTTAGGACAATAGTAGTGTTAAAACTGGAAAAAAATAAGATGCTTCCATAAAATATAACATGTGACTAAGCAACTTTATGTTATCATAAAAATAATTTGAAAATGCTAAATTCTTTTCTGCCCAAGGGAAGTAATTCCCTAATAGACATTTTGGAATTTTGTTCATTTTCAGTCTGTTTAAATTTATAGCAGTGATAATGATATCATAGTGGTTTTTAATGTGATGTGAATTTTTCAGATATGAGGGCTATATGTACACCAGAATATTCTTCCTTCTAGATCCTCACTGAAATAGCCAGTGGAATTTTTAAAATATGACAGAGAGAAAGTGAGAATATATGCCTATAATGGCACAGGAATCTAGGGAAGATTTTTTACCATATTCTAAAATTCTAAAATTCTCAAGGATATTTGCTGGGACCCATCAAACCAGGTTAGTTCCCCTGCTTCTGGTTTAACAGTACTTTGGGTTCTTCCTCCAGAGCTTTCATGTCATTTGTCTATATTTTCCGATAGACTATAAGCATCATGTGGACAGGTGTGATGGCCTGCCACGAACACCTAGTATTCCCAGCAACTGTTTTTGAGCCTTACACTTATAAGATGCTCAGTAAATATTTATTAAATGAATGCAAGAAGAAAAGCTAGAAAGACATACACCAATATGCTAACAGTGGCAATCTCTTGGAGAGAGGTTATGACTTTTGTTTTCTTCATCCATTTTTCTACTTTTTCCAAGTGAACTATGAAGAATATGTATTTCTTGCATAATGAAAACAAAGTACTTAATAGACTTAAAACACACTCTTAAACTAAGCTGCCATTTAAATTCTTACTGAATATACCATAGGTAAGTAGCAATATGAAAATAGTATAATTAGAATAAGGCTACATGATTATGTATAGAAAACATTCCTGCTAAATAAAGTTTATCTTACTTACAAATTACTATAGCATACCATCTTAAAAAATTACTTAAAGCATATTTTAGTATATATAAAATATAGTTCAATAAATTTTAGTTTTCATTGTCAGAGAAGACAGTATCAAGTCAAAGTCAAGAAATGTAAATCTGGATACCCCAAGCATGTCAAATTTTTCTGACACAACTAAAACCACTTTTATTCCTAATTATTAAGTAATATAGATCAAGCAGTGCATCGTTAGCTTGTTCCTATTCTATAGAATAGGAATATTTAACTTTAAAAAATACAAGCAATATTAAATCACAGCTACATTTTTTTCTGTGAACAGAAAAATCTAGATTTTTCAAACTGACAACTTTTATCAACTACCCATTATATCATTAACGTAGTTTCTCACTATGTTTATATGGAGTAATTTTGAGAATTAAAGTAGAAAACTATGAACTATTAAGATAAGCAATATTTCATTTCTTAAAGTATTTTAGGAGTTTCCTGATGGTCTTGCGTGTATGCGACTAAACACAATGTGACTGGAACAAAAGCTTGCCGTTACGTTCTCCCACCAAAAATAAGTCTTCTCTGAGGTAGGTTTGTGACTGTGATAGGTTAAATTTGTCATACTATTTGTAATAAAATACTGCTTTCCTTACTTTAATATATGGAAAACACATATATTTTCCTTCAAGAAGGGAAATGCTGATGTTATCTTGGTTATAAGCTTGCTGCTGAAATGATTTAGGTAGTTTTCTCTTTCATACAGTACTGCTATAAGGCCTTTCTTTTCAAGCAATATATTATAGCTGATACTTCAAAAACCCATTTTATCTCTATCTTTTAGTTCCAAAAAATGAGGAAACAAATATTTATTCTATATAAACAAAACAAACACAAGATGTAGATAAAAATGATCCAGTAAGGGGTAATGAATAATAGTTTGATGCACCACTACAAAAACAGAAAAGGGCATCAAGTGTTTAAATTTGAGGATCCCTAAGGTTACTAAGAAAATTTAAAACAGTAATTTTACATGTTTGGGATTCATGAGTTTGCATCGATAATAAATTTAACATTGTTGTCTACAGCACACGTTAGAGAAAATGCAATAAAACTACTTGCTTTTAACTCAGAGACATCTGTGGCAGTGAAACAGCAAAAAAAAAAAAAAAAAAAAAAAAAAACTTGTCTAAGCAATTCTAATGTTAAAAATAATAACAAGTAAAAGTGTTTAAGCAAATCATTCATTGCATTTAGCCATTTCTGATATAGATTTTCAAAAGCTGGCCACCTAAAATTTTGTAGGCAAGTAATTCTGTCAGCCTGAGAACTTGAGGAAAATATGCTAGTATTTTTATTCTTTCATGAAGCAGTATTTTTACATTTTGTGAGACTGCACAGTAAGGAAATACAAGTATCAAGCAGAAACAGCAATATTACTAATAAAGTGATATAAATACAAAACTTACAAGTGCCAGGAACAAATAACTTGAAACTAGGTTTAAAAAAATCTAACACAAAAATACTAAAAGATTCACATATACTACTGATGGAAAATGAAGCTGACAATATCGATGAATAAATCTGTATATAGATTAAACCTCCTTATGGGAAATATATATCAAATTATGCTCTTGATAAGTCAATCTATTATATAACATAATGCAAAGAAATTTTTTAAAAACTTTATGAAAATATGTCAAACAATAAGCCCACTTAGATAATCATACAAATTATACAACATTTGGGAATTCGTGGTTAAAAGAGATCTAACCACAAATGTACATGAATGAGTACTGAACACCAGGACCGTACAGGGGAAAGACCACTGGACTCGGAGGCAGAAACTCAAAATCCTTATCTGCTCCTGGTACTTATTATGGGTCTTCAACAATTTGTTCCCAAATTTTCGGAAACTCCAGATTTCTTAACCACAGAGATAACCTGGAGGGGAACGAGGTCTAAAGAGAAAGCTAACCAGTTGATCTATAAAGTCACTTCTACATTTAAATTTTGACTCCGACTACTCTAAATGAATAAGTATATTATTATGAATAAAACGTAAGGTGAAACTGGTATTTTCCTCAAATAAACTTGGGAACAAATTCTCTCTCTGTGTCAATGCTTTATAATTCTAACAAACTGATTTTTTAAGGGAGACATTACTTGTTTTCAGGTAAGTCTGAGCACATAATAACCTATCTAATTACCTCTGTTATTAGCAATAATTTAGTATCATATTAAATTCTACAACACTAATGAATTAGGTGCTTAAAAAATACAGTATCCATATAATCTACTGTTTAAAAATTGTGAAAAAGTACTATGCTTTAATTTCATATTAATCCAGAAAAAAAGTGTCAATAATCAAATTTATAGATGACACTGTTTTTCTCAAGCAATCTTTTCAACAGTAAAGAGCTATTATAAATTTTAGGCATTTCTTACTCAGATTATGAAATATCAAACATACATTCAATAAAGTGGCTTGACTTTGCTCATAAATCAGGATAAACATGAGATTAACAATACTAATAACTACAATAATAATAATCACACTGATATGTGTTGCCAATTATGAAGGATTTAATGGGCTGGAAACTTTGCCAGGCACTCTACATATGCTATTCTCGGATCTGCAGAACATGCCTATACAGAATTGTCTTTATTAACGAGGAAATTGAAACTCAGGAGTGGCACAGCTACTAAGTGGAGGAGTAGATACTCAAATCCAGGTTTGTCTGACTACAGACCTCATGCTACTAAGGTACATTTCACTTAATTTCAATTTTATAGAAATTGGCATTACCTTAACAGATAATAAACATAACAGAGACAATACTGGCTTCCTGGCATTTATGTGACAAGACCGACTGTATATCAAAGATGTTTCCCAGGAACTAAACATTTCTCAATGTCAGTAAGTAGCTGGGAACAATGTCAGATAATGGCAAAATTTGCAACCTGCTGCCATCCTACCGGCGTGAAGCCCTTCGCTTTAACATGAAGTATAGAAACTTCAATATTATTACCCGAACCTCTTTCAAATCCTATCATTTGAACATCTTTGCCTGAACTTCTAGTTTCTTTAAATATTTCTGTATATGATATTTTTGCAGTTTGTATTAATATCGTATGGTGAGAAAAAATGGACTTATAAATCTATAGCGCACCATTGCTGAACAATAGATCACACCACAAAAGCTTGAAAAAACTCTACACAAAATTAGGATTATAAACAAGTTATTACTTCCTGCTAGATTATCCGTATTTGCTTCTGGGTCTGTATTCATGCGCCCAGACACCCAGCAAAACTACAGAGACCTGTATGTCAGTCAGGGTGTATTTGAACAGCAGGCATGCTCTGCTCTAGACAAAAATGTGAGTTTAGTGAGTTGTGAACAACATGTGTCTTAAAGGTGTAATTTAAGAAAGTCATGAAATAGGCACATCACAAATAGTAAGGACGAGAAGGCTGCTGCTCAGAGCTATGTGCAGAGTCACGTATGTGAATGTGAACAGAGTGGTACTCATTTATAGGGATGTGTCCAGGATGGTGTGCAGGCATGTGTAGGAATGGTGGTTCCCAGTCAGAGGTCTTTGAAAGTTCCTGCTCCAAATTAACGGTCTGATAGGCCAGGTCATCCCCACCACCCAGACAGGAATCCATTAGTCAGCGTCATTTTTTTATGGACTGGCTGATCAAAAAGTGCACCAGTACATCAAGTCATAGCCTATGGAATATTTGATTTAACTCTCATCAGTTCTAGAAATATTTACTGTACTTTTTGTTCATCTACTGTACCTTTAAAACGTACCAAAGTTACTTGTCATATATTTCATTTTTTTGGTAATTTACTTTTTATTTCTTTCAAAACAAAGCTAAAGTCTTGACACACTCCAGATATTTGTCTTAACTTTTTAATTTATCCATGTTTTAGGGTTAGTGTAAAATAGATACATTATTGATTTAAATACAACTTTTTAAAATCCTTTAAATTTGATTTCAAACCAAAGGCTGATGATTTCTATTTGCCTTTAATTTCCTTTCAATATGAAGTTCATCAGAGTGTGTCAATTAGTTAACTTAATTAGGCTGACTTGATTAAACCCTTTTCTAGGTCAATATGTAAAGTTACTCAAATTGAGAGGAGAGTTTGTAAAATTAATGTTCCTGTCTAATGCAAATGACACTGAATCATGTATTAAATACTCTCCAAATATCAGAAGAAACAAGTATACCTTGAAATAAATAGTGGATCTAAAGGTTTAATATTGATAAATGTTTCATTTTTAATTGAAACAAATTATTTAAATATTTCCTCTTAATATGTTTCTTATTAATAAAACTATACATTTATAAATAAATCAATTCTGTTCTAGGGACAAATTTTGCTTTAAATTACTCAAAACTAACTGCTTTCTATTGTCAATTCTTTCAGTCCTAGAAAGGATATATCCTTAGATAGAACATATCTAAAAAACTTTCTGCTGTAAAACAAAATTTTGCTTATATACATAAATATTGTGAATGTGAAAAACAACACATACATTTTACAGACATTCCTACTCCCTGAATTTCTGTAATAAAGAATATTTCCAAGGCCTTTGTTTTTATTAGATTTTTACTCATACAAGAAAAAAAGTAAAATATTTGTCTAAAAAACAAAACCCTCCCCAAGCTGTTAAAACAAGTAATATATAACAACCACACACTTGTGTTTGGCTAGATTAGTTGGGTTCCAGAATCACTTGTTACATGAGCTCCAAATTCACTTTAAAAGAAGTAAATTTTTAAAATTTAATTTTTATATTATATGATTCAAGTCAATGAGTTTAAATTGTATGAACAGTGAACTAAATGAAAATGAAACTTGAAATGAAAAATATAAGTCTTCAGGCTATAAAAATAAGTTTTCTGTGCCCATCAATCCCAAGGTGATCTAGAACTTTGTGGATATTTGCATTTGCTAGTATTTATGGATTATTATCTCAAATGAAATCTCAAATGAAACTGACTGTAATGACTGATTCTGGTAACAAATGAATCCACTTTTACTTTTTTTAAAAAATATATTTTATTGATTATGCTATTACAGTTGTCCCATTTCTCCCCCACCATTCTCCCCCACCCTGCACACCCCCTCCCACCCACATTCCCCCGCTTTAGTTCATGTCCATGTGTCGTAAGTTCTTTAGCTTCTACATTTCCCACACTATTCTTGCCCTCCCCCTGTCTATTTTCTACCCACTGTCTATGCGACTTATTCTCTGTACCTTTTCCTCTCTCTCCTCCTCCCACTCCCCTGTTGCTAACCCTCCATATGATCTCCATTTCTGTGTTTCTGCTCCTGTTCTAGTGTTGCTTAGTTTGCTTTTGTTTTAGTTGTGGTGTTAATATCTGTGAGTTTGCTGTCTTTTTACTGTTCATATTTTTTATCTTCTTTTTCTTAGATAAGTCCCTTTAACATTTCAGATAATAAGGGCTTGGTGATGATGAACTCCTTTAACTTGACCTTATCTGAGAAGCACTTTATCTTCCCTTCCATGCTAAATGACAGCTTTACTGCATAGAGCAATCCTGGATGTAGGTCCTTGCCTTTCATGACTTGGAATACTTCTTTCCAGCCCCTCCTTGCCTGGAAGGTCTCTTTTGAGAAATCAGCTGATAGTCTGATGGGAATTCCTTTGTAGGTGACTGTGCCCTTATCCCTTGCTGCTTCTAGAATTCTCTCCTTCATTTTAATCTTGGCTAATGTAATTATGATATGCCTTGATGTGTTCTTCCTTGGGTCCACATTCTTTGGGACTCTCTGAGCTTCCTGGACTTCCTGGAAATCTATTTCTTTGCCAGATTGGGGAAGTTCTCCTTTATTATTTGTTCAAATAACTTTTCCACTTGTTGCTCTTCCTCTTCCCCTTCTGGTACCCCTATAATTCGGATATTGGGACGTTTAAAGATGTCCTGGAGGTTCCTAAGCCTCTCCTCATTTTTTTGAATTCTTGTTTCTTCCTTCTTTTCTGTTTGGTTGTTTCTTTCTTCCTTCTGGTCCACTCCATTGATTTGAGTTCCAGTTTTCCTCCCATCTCTATTGGTTCCCTAGGAGTTTTCCTTCATTTAACTTATTGTAGCCTTCATTTGTTCACCTAATTTGTGACCAAAATCAACCAATTCTGTGAGCATCCTGATCACCAGTGCTTTGAGCTGTGCATCTGATAGGTTGGCTGTCTCTTGGTTGCTTAGTTGAATTGGCTCTGGGGCTTTGATCTGTTCTCCTGTTTGAGTTGTTTTTGTTTGTTTTGGTCTGGTTGCAGCTGTTACGTAGTGAGAGGTGGAGCCTTAGGTGTTCCCCAGGGAGGGGCAGTCCAGTTGCTGGATTGTGACTCTGCATGTGGGGGCGAGGTCCGAGAGGGAACAATGGCGCTTGCTTCGCTGTCTGTTGGATTCCAGTCCCTTCTGCCTCTTTCCCCAAGCAAATTGGGCCCTTCTGGTGCTGATTTCCATGTGGGTGGGCTTGTGTACGTTCTAGGACCCTGTGGGTCTCTCCAATGAACTCTCCTGTGAGGCTGGGAGTCTCTTTTGGCATTTCAACCACCACAAGTGTTTTCAATGGGTGTTTTAGGTTTTATTTCCTGATGCTGGGGCCCTGGATTGCAAGGTCTGTCTTGATCCGTTTTTGCCTGGATTATGTACACAGGAATGTGGGACTGCCTGGTCAGCCAGCCGCCTTGCGCGGCCTCACTGAGTCTGCCATTGCCACCCCCTGCCCGGGGTCCGCAGACCCCCTGTGTGGTCTGCCAGCCACTGCGTGCGTGCCCGGGTCCACCAACCTCCACTTTTTCCTGCCATGACTCCGCCCCTCTTACTGGTCTGGATGAATGGTTGTTGGACTTCCGTACAATTCCATTTTCTATCAGTTCTGCTTGTTTTCTTCTTTCTAAATCTTTGTTCTTAATTTTGGTTGTGTGGGGAGGCATAGTGTGTCCACCTACACCTCCATCTTGGACAGAGGTCTCCCACTTTTACTTCTTGATATAACAGTATGCCCAATGAGTTTACTTAAAAGAAACTTTTAATGCTTAGTATGCAATATCATGAGAAAAAGCAGAAAAAAATCATTTATAACAGTGTTTCTCAACTGTTTTTTAACATCCCCCAAAGAGACTTTTCAGAACCTTTTTCCTAAATACTCCATGAAATTTTAACTCCACGTATGTACTGTGTATCTGTTTATGTGCATATGTAAAGTTGTACTTTATACATAAAAAGTAGAAATAAAGCAGAACTTTCTGATACAAGATTATGAATGACTAAATATAATTTTAATAAAAATGCAAACTATTAATATGTAACAACTTTATAATATTTCCTGAGTAATCTTTATTTATATTAATTATAATATATCCAGTTACATATGCAAATTCTAACTCACATAAACATACAATAACAATGTAAAATCAAGTCCTAACAAGTCAAACTATTTTATTTACAGCAAAAATAACTAAAAAATTAAATAAATCTTTAAAATCATTTATAGTGAACCCTAACTTTTGCTTGATAAGAGAAAATACCTAGCTGCTAAATAATCATAAGTCAACATTTTCATTTCAGTACCTGACAAAATTAATAATGGGTTAAATCATTTTTGTAATATTAAAATATAAACTATAGACTGTTTTTATTTAATTCTCAAGCCCTAGTTATACACAAAAGCACGGTTGATCAAGCATAAACAACATCCAGGAGATAGCAATAGCAGCCAATAGGCACACGCATGGCACCGCCTGGAAAATAACTTCAAGATCAAGCAAATGGTTGAAACTTATCTGATCCTGACCATCTGTTTGTCACTGTGGTGTAGCACTGATCATGTGTACATTTAACATACCTCCCAATTCAATGTCAGTACCACTTGTGTGATACCCAGGAAAACGAGAGAGATATTAAATACTAACAAGAAGATGTTATCAAAAAACGGAAGGTCACAAACCAATTAATTTTGGTCTCTGCTCCTGTAAGAACCAATTTTTGCCCTGTTGGGGTGACACTGTTCCCACTGAGAATGCATGGCATGTGTTGTATGTCAGTAGATCTTAAAAAAATACACATAGGAAAAAACAACATGTTAGCAGTAGCTAGTCCTGAATAATTTTTATTTTCATCTTTATATATTACTTTATAATAAGCATTACTATTTATAATGCTCAAAAAAGTCATTAAAATAAGTATGACTATGTTTACCACAGACATCATAACTAGATTACCTAGGCTTTTCATCTGAATACCTAACTAGATATCTAGACAAGTTTCATTGACTAAATTACAGAATTTCTCAATCTGTAACTTATGTCTATATATTTAAATTTATGTTTATGATTTTTTTAGCTTAGATAACCAAAACATTTGCAATGTGCCAAATGTGACAAGTGAGGTTAAGACTGATAAATGCACTTCTAAAAGTTTCAACACTTTCTAAGATTGCGTATCTTATAATAATAGCAATATGGAATATACTATACTTTCTAATAACAGCATATGGAAAAAATATGCCCTTCCTGCACTGTCATTTTTTTAAGGGAAAAATAACCATGCAAAGATTTAAACATGAAGAAAAATGTAATCCATGCTTTGCTTGTAAATGCTGACAAGAAATTTCTGAAAATCTGGCTTCTTTCACAGCACAGAATACTTTATTATTGCACTTGTGTTATTTGTGAGTCAAAAGTGAATAAATATGCTAGAATAAAGAGATGAAATAAGCCAACAAGGCAAAAAGCCAAATACTAATCAAATACTAATTTTTAAGCCCAAATAAAAATGAAGAACTCGACGTTCTTTCAGCTTGCATCCTGAAAAAGGTTATTTGTAATTAAAATGCTGACAGAACTACTTAGCAGCAGCATCGCAAATATGTCAAACAATAGGACTGGCACCGTGGAAGTCACAATAGCCGCTAACTGTACCCAGCCTCACACTGACCTTAGTATGTGATGAGAAATGAGGGAGTTTAAAAATAGAAGAAATGAGAACAGAGCTGAGTTTAGAAAGAAAGGACAAGAAGCTACGCTTGAAATAAAATGCTGGGAAATTTAAACTGTTGTCAACAATGTTACTTAGGTGCACCCAAAGCTTATGACTAATTATTTTTTCTGCCATTCCCCACCATCTGTTTTTAAATACCATTTGACTTTAGTAAGACAGGTCTGAATGTATCATAGGTTAATTCTTTACCAGTTTTCATATATCATCCTTTACCTTGGTCGGCCAGCTGAAAATTATACAAGCTATAAATTAGCTTTAAACAAGCTCTGAATCAGGTTAGAACTGGTTTTCAAATTAAAGAGCCTTCAGTATATTACAGGGTGCTGTCATTTTATTACCTCAATCAATTCTGTGTGGCCTGAGGTGGAAGGAAATGAATGCTGTCCTCATTTGCAATGGGTTTATCTCTTACAGCAGGCTCTGGAAACACAACCACAGCAATGAATTGAAAGCTAAAGTACATTTAACATTACCAATGCAGGATTCTGTTACTCCTTAACAAAGATGCGAATTTCAATGGGGAAAAAAATCCACATTTTTTTTACTGTGAAAAATATACAAAAAATTAGTACTTGATTAAGCTTAAATTTTATAGTTTAAAAAATTATAAAGCTGACATTCTATTAAAATAATTTTAATGGTCCTCAAATAAAGAAGAAAGCACAATAGATGTGCTATTCGCGGTGTTTCAGAAGTACCAGACATAGCTATATATTTAATCTTTATGTTTGTAAAAAACATTTCATTTCTTTTTCCTGTGCAATTAAATAGCACAGTGAATTAGGTACTAGTCAGGCTCATCATCATTGTTAAGAGACTCTAAAACACAGACAAAAAAGCCAAAGAAAAAGCTGATAAATAGGTATTATTTATTACTGAGGAAATGAGGCACAGAGAGAACAAGTCACCCCCAAATCTATACAGATACCTAGACAATTTGATTCTGAGCCTGTATTCTTGAAGAATATTTGACTAAGAATATAGGGACACTGAGTACATCTAAGAGACTTTAATTTCTCAGAAAACACGGTTTGTACTAGAAGTAGCAACGAGAAACACTGATGGGGATGGAATAAAGTCAAGTTTAGAGGCCTTATGAGGGTATGTAAGTCAAGAAAGAGGTGGGTTCCAATGCCGGGAGACAAATAAATCAGCATGTTTCTGTGCAAGTGCTCACTGAACACACGTAACACAAGAATGCCTTCAGTCTTCTGACGAAGTTTGCTTAGAGGACTTTGTGTTGCTCTATCTAATCATTCACTGTGTGTCCTTCTTTAGTTCGAGTATACGCATGTTGATGAAAAGTGATTTTAGATGTCTATACTTTCTCAGTAAACTTGCTTTTAGTCATTGAACAGGTTTAATGATAATATACAATCATTTCTGAAGTGCTCAATGATAGAATAATAAATGACTATGGAAAGATCACTAACTAGCACTGACCTGTCATTAACTAGCTGTGTAACCCTGAGATTAACCTAAGCTTATTTCTCTGAGTCTCACTTTCATTTCTGTAAAATAAAGCATTTTTACTTTTAATAATCAATATTTTTGAAATTATTTAACCCTTTTAAGTGGAAGTGAAATTAATTTAGTGGAGATTAATCAGTATTTTTAGTCCAAAAAAGAACAAAATTTTTAGCATGGTTTTATTCCATGAAATCTTTAAGTCATATATAACAAAATATATAAAATAAATCTCATTGAAAAAGTTTGGAAATCACTGGTCTAAACGATAACTCCTTTTCTTCTGATTCTTAACATCTTCTAAAGCAGGGGTCCCCACCTCCCCAGACCAGGGTCTGGTATGGGTCTGTGGCCTGGTAGGAACCAGGCCACACAGCAGGAGGTGAGCAGCAGGCCAGTGAGCCAAGCTTTATCTGTATCCATAGCCACTCCTCATCACTGCATTACTGCCTGAGCTCCTCCTCCTGTCAGATCAGCAGCAGCATTAGATTCTCATTGGAGCACAAACCCTACTGTGAACTGTGCATGTGAGGCATCTAGGTTGCACACTCATATGAGAATCTACTGTTTGATGATCTGAGCTGAGGCGGTGATGCTAGCACTGGGGAGCAGCTGCAAATACAGATTACCATTAGCAGAGAGGTTTGACTACATAGAGGTCATAGTAAATCAATTGTTTGCAGACTCACATCAAAACCCTATTGCTGAGTAGCAAGTGACAATTAAGCTGTATCTGGTGGCAGGCTATAAACTCACCCCCCACCCAGGTCCATGGAAAAAATATCTTCCATGAAACTGGTCCCTGGTGCCAAAAAGGTTGGGGACCACTGCTCTAAAGGGCTTCTAACAGACTTCAGTAATTACAGGTTCATGACATAATATTTACAACCCTTTATAATATGGTCTCAATCTAACCTCCCAATCACTTTGCATTAAAAACATTATTAGCTGAAAAGACTATACGTTTCTCCATTGAATTGCCTTTGCTCCTTTACTAAAAATTTGTTCATTTTTTATATATATGTAAACTGTGTGTGCATGTATATGGAGGAAGAGTTTCCTGAGCTCTCTACTCTGCTCCAGTGATCTATATGCCTATTCTTTGGCCAGTACCACAATTGTCTTGATTCTTGGAGCTTTACAGTAAGTCTTGTACTTAACATAGCTTCAGTTCTCGTACTTGGTTCTTCTCCTTCCATATTATGTTGGCTATTCTGGGACTTTAGACTTTCCACAGTAACTTCAGATCAGTTTCTCAATATCCACAAAATAATTTGCTAAGATTCTGATTGGAATTGCGCTGAATCTATAGTTCAAGTTGGGAAGAGCTGTCATCCTGACAATATTGAGTTTCCTATCTGTGTACATAAAGTATTTCTCCACCTGTTTTGTTATTTCTTTTGTTAGAGTTTTGTAGCTTTCCTTATATGGATCTTGTACATATTTTATAAGTTTATGCCTAAGTATTTAATTTTGGATGCTAATTAAAAATGGTATTGTATCTTTTATGTCCTATTCCAGTTGTTCATTGCTGGAATATAAGAAAGCAATTGACTTTTGAATACGAACAAATTGAAAGCACTAAAACACCTGAACATCACATGAAAGTAAGAATCTACGCAGAGACCTTATAATTCTCAGAAAAATTAACTCAAAATGGATCCTCAACCTAAATGTAAAATGCAAAGAAGATAACATTAGGAGAAGATCTAGGTAACCATGGGTTTGACAATGACTTTTTAAATATAACACCAAAAGTATAAAGTAGAAAACACAAAAGAAAAAATTACATTGGACTCCATTAAGATTAAAAACTCTGCAAAAGACACTGATCAGGGAATGAAAAACAAGCTACAGACTGGGAGAAAATATTTGCAAAACATATACCTGATAAAGGACTACCACCCAAAATACACAAAGAACTCTTAAAACTCAACAGCAAGAAAACAAGCAACCTAACTAAGAAATAAGCAGAAGATGTGAAGAGACAGCACACTGATGGGAATGGAAAATGGTACAGTCATTTTGAAGGAAAGTGGCAGCTTCTTACCAAACTAAACATACTCTTACCATATGATCCAGTAATCATGCTCCTTGGTTTTTCCCAAATGAATTGAGAAGTCCTTTATGTCCACATAAAAGCCCATGGTAGATTTTTACAGCTGCTTTATTTAAATTGCTCAAACTTGAAAGCAACCAAAATTGTTGTACACACAACAAAGTGTACATATATCTGGATGAATAGATAAATCAACTGTGGTACATACTGTATGATTCCAACAATATAACATCCTGAAGAAGGCAAAACTTTGGAAACAGTAGGAAGACCTGTGGTTTCCAGGGGTTTGGGAAAAGGGATAGAGGGGTAAATACGTTACAGCCTACTGGATTTTAAGGACAGTGAGACTATTCTGAATGATACCATAATGGTGGATATATGACATTATACATTTCTTTCAAAACCCATAAAATATACTGCATTATAAAAACTGAATCTTAATGTAAGTTATGGACTTTAGTTAATAACAGGGAAATCAAAATAATTTTCAAAATACATTAGCAATTGTTATTAGTAGAATTACTACCTTCAAACTATTATGCAGTTTCCCCCATACCAATTGTACACATACTGTTTTTCTCCAAGGATTCCCCTACGCTGCTTCAAATACCAGAAAGGCCTTTGAAGTTTGGTCTATGGCCATACCACCCAGAACATGTTTGATCTTGCCTAACATATGGTAGCACATGGTAGCATTATGCTTCCCTGGCTTCCTAAAGTTAGATCTAACCACGTACTTTGTAGAATGTAAGCAGTACTGACATGTGTTAATTTCCATGTATGACTTTTAAAGTCAGTCTGAAATTTGCCATGTTTCCTGCTGCAGTGCTTTGGACCATATATGTTGAAATAAAACTGTCATCAGCTTGGGTCCCTGAGTAACCACATGTAAATACTTGCTCTTCCAACCTATACTTGCATGAGAAACCAACAAGTGTTAATTCACCAAAAATTTGGTATTATTTGTGATGCCGTATAACCTAGCCTACCCTCATTTACATCCCTACCAAACTCTACCTAGTTTTCATAATTCCATTCTAGTGACATGTTATTCACAATTTATTTTTCATTCCTGGAGCTAGAAACAATGTTCTTCATCTCTCATGTCCCACAGTAGCTCATCTGTACCTTCTAACAGCATTTAATACTTTAAATTTTTATATTATAATTATATGCATACATGCCTTATCTGTCCTTCAAGAACATAAATTCTTTGAAAGACCAGATCATATCTGATTATCTTAGTATATCTGTAGCACCTAGTAGACATGGCATCCCTTTTGAATACTACACAGATTTTTATTCAGTAAAATGGGGTTCCCACTGCAGACATATTGGTAGGCTCATCAAGATTAAGAAAATATACTGGCTGGTGTAGCTCAATGGATTGAGCGTGGCCTGCAAACCAAAGGGTCAGTGGTTCGATTCCCAGTCAGGGCACATGCCTGGGTTGCAGGCCAGGTCCCCAGTAGGGGGTGCGTGAGAGGCAACCACACATTGATAATTCTGTTCCTCTCTTTCTCCTCCTCTTCCCCTCTCTATAAAAATAAACAAAAATCTTAAAAAAAAAAAGAAAAAGAAAAATACCTGTACAAATAAAAGTTACTGTTTCTTCTCAAATTTTATGGATGAAAAATACAAAATAGACATTTTCTTTGAGATTAGTGTTACACTCTTTTCACAACTCTGGTGTTCTCCTTTTTGGAGGACAGTTTCTTTTTAATTTAAGACTATATCTTTATTCCATAGAAATCTACTATACACTACAGGCACTCTTAAATATTCATAGA
This sequence comes from Anoura caudifer, assembly GCA_004027475.1. Taxonomy (NCBI): domain Eukaryota; kingdom Metazoa; phylum Chordata; class Mammalia; order Chiroptera; family Phyllostomidae; genus Anoura; species Anoura caudifer. The sequence goes on from PVKU01001105.1 coordinate 148,038, forward strand.
AATGCTGAGTGAACTAGATAGGATCAGAAACTATTCTAAGAAAGGATATTACTTTAAACTTGCTCAATAGATATTTTATGTCATTTACACCAATTCTTTTCTGCATATTTGGGTCATGCCTGCAGGCATTTATGTTTCAGACATCATTTGTTGTTTCAACAAGCAGCCTTGGGCATCTAGGGCAAAAACTAGAACCCACCTGCACTCTTCCACTGCCATTCAGCAAAATAAAGGTTTAAAAAATAACTTCAATAACAACTAATAGGAAACAGGCTATCAGAAGGAATTTTAACTATCTTAAAAAAAATTATGTGCAACATTCTAGCTCCTTGTCTTCGAGGAAGTATGAAAGAAATATTCTCTGCCATGAGTTTGCAGTCTAGCTGGTAAACAGAACCTAGGCATATAAAGATGAATAAAAATATGAAGAAACATCTACCAAATGCCAAATGAACAGTCTAGCAAAACAAATGCACAAGAAATTTAGTCTAGTCCCAAGGACTGTAGAGAAAACCAGGATTTAACCTGGGCACTTAATTTTTAAAAAATCAGGACAGGCCTGATGATATTTATAAGAGACAGAAGGGAGGAGGGAGGGAGTGGGAAGAGAGAGGGAGACAGAGAGAGCCATGTGGAACGTTAGCTTGGGGCCGGATTGTAGATGGCCTTGACATTCAGGGATGAAGCCCTGACATGGGTCCTATAGTATGGGCAATGGAGAGCGCCTTCCTTGAGTTTTCAAACTTGGAGGGACATGTGAAAAGTCATCTTCCAAAAAGGCTGACTTGGAGAAATACTTCTAAGATGGCTTAATGAGAACAGAAAGAGATTCTGAAGAGAAAGATTTTTGAAATAAAGAACAAAAGTAAGTGACTTATTTTTTTTTCTTCTGAGATAAGAAATAGAGATTGAGGTAGAGAAAGTAACAAAGATTGAAGTAGGAAAAGTACAAAGGCTATTTCTCAGGTTGAGAGGAGATAAGATGAGGATATGACCCCTTTTTCCTCAGTGAAGTAAAAGACAGAGTCATTGATAAGTGAGGATGCTGGAAGTAAAACTGAGACTTGAGATATGTGGCGAAGATCTGAAATAACTGCTGTGAGAAATCTGATAAGGGGCTCGCGTGATGGCCATGAGGCCTGGTGTAACTTAGGAGACACACATTTATTGTGAACCTATGTTCAGGATCTCCTCCAGTTATTTCTGGCCAGAGGAGAAACAGTTGAGAAGAATCAGTACAGCGGATCCAGAGAAAGTTGAGCAATTGTAATAGAGGGCTGTAATGCTTTATGAAAGTGTACATTAAAATACCACATCCTAGTTTAAAAAAGAAGGAGGGGTTTAGTCACAAAGAGGAGGATGTCCTGGAGGTTTGGAGAAGAGCTGAGGAACTGGCAGGAAGTATTTGAAAAGGTGGAAGTCCTAAGGAAAAAAGACTGTGACTTGAGTCATAGTGATGGGGTATTTGACATGCATTACAGGGCTCAGGGGGTGGGGAAATATTTCTCTCTCCATCCCTCATAACTGGCTTAAAAATTTTTTTTAAAAGATATGCACTGAAAAAATATTTCAGGAAATGTTTCCTTTGAAGGAAATATTTTCTGAAGCATTTCAGAGCAAAAATTGGTCTGGTAGTTCCAAGGAGAAGCCTGAAGAATGAGGAAAGGTGAGGCCGGAGAATAAGAATTTCTTTAGAAGATGTACTTTAAAAGGAAGCCCCTACATAAGAGGGATTTTCTGAAAAGTACTCAGAGAATCTGTCCCCTGGGGGTGTGAGGGACACAGACTGCTTGGTGATGCACGTCTGTCTAGCACAGTGATGGAGCAACAGAGAACGATGCAGAGGGGACGACTGCTCTTCTGAGCTCGCAAGGCAAAGGTCTGCATGTGCTTACTGAGGACAAATGATGACCTGCGAAAGAGAGCCGACTGGCTGTCTAGAAAGGCGTCTAACCACAGAGGACAGCCTATGGGAATGAGGTGATACGGATCAAAGAGGAGGAAAGAAACTGAAGTTCTGAAAATGAGTTATAAGGAACCCATAGGAGAAAGCACCTCTCACATCAAGGGAACTGCTGGTAGGAAAATTCTAGCAATGACAGGCAGCTAAAAACCCACAAAGGAAGCAGGGACAGGAGGCAAAATCCAGCAAGGAGGCCCCTTCCAAACTGCAGACTTCCCAGTCTGAAGTTGACCTAAGATGGTGAGAGGAGAAGCTTTGAACTGGTTGAGAGACTGAAGCCCTGACACGAAACTGGGCTACATTTTTAATATATTTTTTAAAAGTCTATTAATACCTCAGGGAGGTTGGAAAAAAGAAAAAAAAAAAAACATGAGATATGCCCTAGAGTCTTTTAAGAAAAGATCCAACAAAGCTTGTTTAAAGTCACTGGGCTGAAAGAGTTAAGTTGCTTTCTATTTGCGTCTTGTCTTGAATTCAGGAAAAATATTTACCTTATATCTGAGTAAAAATGGAAGACTGTCCTTTTAAAAATGAGAATAGCCCTTAAAGCATTTCATATAGAGAAAGACCAATTCCATTGTCTCCTTTTGTGCTCTTTATTTAAAATTAATTTGAAGGGGTTTTGTTAAAAAGTGTCGATTTCAGACTGCAGGATTTTTTTTTTTTTTCCAAATTGTTATGAGGAGTAAAAAGTAAAAAGCAACGAACTATAGTTGACCATATTGGGGAAGTAAGTTCCTACGTTTGAGAAGCTTTTTATGAATAAAGGAACACAAATATACTCGATAAATATAGAGAGGGTCGTGTTTCCCGACGCTGCTTTCATTAACTCAGGGGAAAACGAGGAAGGAGTGAGAAAGTAGAAAAGAAGAAAAATGTGGAGACTTGGAAACAAATCATGAAGACAGAAGGTTTACCTCACGCACAAGTCAGATTCATGAGCAGCAGACTTGGGAGAGCTCCAGCAGAAATGGAAGACAAGACTATACTTAATATAGTCTTCATGCTGTACACAGGTTAAAGCTTCCACACTGTCGCTAACGTCACAGGGAAAAGGGAGAGAAATGTCTAAGTTATATAGCAGTTTGCCTGCTTGTGAAAGAGAAAAGAATGCTTTCTAAAAATATTTACTTGATTCACAATCTTAAAATGGCTTAAGGTGGGGAAAAATTAGTGGTAAGTGAACTAATGACTGGATCTTGGAATAAATGTTAAATTGAGTTATTAAATAATGATACTTTGTTGCTATATATGTTGGAACTGCAGCACTAGAATAAGAAAATAATGCTTAAATACCTTACATTTATTACTTGCTTTAAGCTCCCTATTTATCTGTGCTTTGATTCACAAATATCTGGTAATCCAAATTCAGAAATCTGATTTTAGGAACAGAATTTACAGAATACTATTTGCCTTTAAAAGTTAAGAAGAAAGTTCAGTCCCTCAGGATCACAAAAGTGAACTCATAAAAATGCTCTGATGCAGCTTGAACTTTTCAAAGTGATTCTTAAAAATTTTAACCTCTGTGAGCATACTTTAAAGAGTTTTCAAACCAGTGAAGCAGGTAATCATTTGTAGGCATTATGGAAGGTACAGTTAACAAAAAACCAAACGAAACTGCAGTGAAGATATATCACTACAACATAAACCTTTAAGAAACCTTCAGAGAAAACATTAAAATAGATTGCATCTTAGGTGACCAGAGTTTAAATTTAGCATATGAACATATTTCAAAAGAAAAAAGGGAACAATACATTAAGGCTAAAACAACTTGTAGAAGTCAGAGGCCACAAAAGAACGTAGATAGCTGAGCTAGGTCACAGGTGGGAATACAGGGGAGTAAAAATAGTTAAATATATTAATCTTTATCTGTCAAGGAGGAGGTAAACATTTTTTTAACTTTTTGTAGGTGAAGTAATCATTTCATACTATTCGATGAACAAAGAACCCAAATGAGTCTAAACTGCATTAAATTTGTATTTGATCCACTCACAAACAAGGTATTGTTTTTGAGTAAGAGGGATTTTTACTGCAGAAGAATGCAGATATTGAGGAAGCATACAAAATCTTCCAGTTTGCGTACAAAGTGGCTGACACTGCACGAATCACAATACTCTTAAACTGTGTTTGCAAAGAGTTCGAATGTGGTTGGCTTTAGTTTCTTTTCACAATAACGGTTTTCAAACTTCACAACTCAGGACATTAAGAAGAAATATTTGACTCAGCTAAAGTACAGGGCTTAGTGCCTAATAAAAAATTCACTTTTAGATCTCTTTCCCTTACCCTCCTCCAAGTATGACAGATTAGATTCTGCTGGCTCTGTATAAATCATCCATATTGTCAAGTGGCAGCTCTCTTAACACAGATACTTATTTCATTGAATTTTATGAAGAAAAAGCCTTGAGGAGTTACAGTCTGTCTTCCACACCTTACAGTATGACCATCTTTAATCAATTTGTTTGTTTTAGGAATAACCTCCAGGTTCTGTGCCCTTACTTGTTAGAAAGACCAAAACAGATCCTACTTAACAACAAAGGTATTTTTCCTTTCCTATTAGCAGTAGTGTTTATTTATGAAAGAAAAATTATCTGAGTTTCTACATTATGAAAATCTATAATGGCTTCAGGACAAAATCTAATTGAGAATCTCTTGCAACAAAGAAATAGAAAATACTTATTTCAATATATGTACAAAAGCAAGTTTCTAAAATATAGGCAGATGTGGGTTTGAATCTCTCTTATACCACTTATTAGCTGTGTAATCCTTAAATTCTTTAAACTTCATTTTTTAAGCTGCAGAAAGGAGATAAAAAGCAGTAACTACCTAACAGACTGTGGTGAGAATTAAATGGGATTATATATTTTAAGTGCTTAGATAATGCTAAGCACATAGAGGTGCTTGATAAATGTTAATCGCTGTAATTACTACTATGGCATTTTCTTATTTTAAAATTGTTCATTTTTCTGACCCAGCAATTACAATGAGAGTATATGTATGCAAAGAAATATTGCACAGTACTTTAAAAATCTGGTTAGAAAAGAGTACTTAACATGAAAAATTATTCTGTATAAAATTATGTGGAAAAGGCCATTAAAACAGAATGTATATGATTGCAATTTTTAATTAAAAAATTTTTTAGTTACAGTCAACATACAATATTATAGTTTCAGATGTACAACACAGTAATTAGACATTTATATAACTTACAAAGTGATCACCTCAATAAGTCTAGTATCAACATGACACCAAGCATCCGTGACTGTTTTTATATCTGGCTATTAGTACTCCTTAATCTCTTCACCTATTTCACCCAGACCCACAACTCCCAATCCCCTGGTAACCATCCGTTTATTCTCTGTATCTGTGAGTTTGTGTCTGTTTTGTTTGTTCATTTGTTTGTTTTTTTACATTCCACATATAAGTATAATCATATGGTACTTATATCTTTCTTTGCCTGACTTATTTCACTTAGCATAATTCCCTCTAGGTCATCCATGTTGTTACAAATGGCAAGATTTCATTCTTCTTTTATGGCTAAATAATATTCCATTATATATATGTACTACCTCTTCCTTAATACATTTGTCTATCCATGGACACTTAAGTTCCTTCCACATCTTGGCTGTTGTAAATAACACTGCAAAAAACAAAGGAGTGCATATGTCTTTTTGAATTAATGTTTTGGATTTCTTTGAATATATATAAGTAGGACTGGTGGGTCATATGGTAGTCCTATTTTAATTTTTTGAGGGAACTCCACAGTATTTTCCATATTGGCTACACTAATCTGTGTTACAACCAACACTGCATGAGTGCTCCCTTTTCCCCACATCTTCACCAGCATTTGTTATTTGTTGATTTATTTATGGATGATAGCCACTTTGACAGGTGTGAGGTGATCTCATTGTGGTTTTAATTTGCATTTCCTTTATGATTAGTGATGCTGAGCATCTTTTCATATGTCTGTTAGCCCTCTGTATGTCCTCTTTAGAGAAGTGTCTATTCAGGTCCTCCACCCATTTTTTTAATCAGATATCTTTTTGGTGTTAAGTTTTATGAGTTCTTCATAAAATTTTGGATATTAACCCCTTAACAGATATATCACTGGTGAATATCTTCTCCCATTCAATAGGCTGGCTTTCTTCATTTTGTTGATGGTTTACTTTGCTTAATGTGATTGCAATTCTTAAAGAGTAGGTTGTAGTACAATATACTACCAAACATAAGCAGAAATGTAATACCTTTAGATGCTATAATTGCTGGTAATTTTAAATATTTAAATTTTTTGAATTTTCTAAATATTCTACAATGACCATGTATTAAATGTATTTTTTAAAAAAACCCTTAAACTTAAACACATATATACAATAAATGTAACTTATTTTTCTGACTCCAAGTTTCTTTAGAGAGGTAGACTCAGAGAAAAGAAGTAAGGAGTAAGAGTGAGAGGCACATCTTTTTTTAAAGCAAGGTTTTACACAAATATAATCAGTTCTGTTATATTAAAAAATTACTATATTGAATTATTACTTTCTAGCTTTAACTTAAACAAAACTTAGAGACTGACACCTTCACTGTAGCACATTTGATCATATCTCCAGAATAATATTTCACTCGGAGATCAGTTGATATGTATTCTCCTACTTAAGTAAGTACTAAACTTTATAATTAAAGGAGATCATTAGATAATGGCCAACTAGAACTTACTGGTAAACTTATCACTACAGTATGTCTCAATTAGGCCAAAGGATAATATTTGAAAAGGCGGAAAGCCTCTCTCTTGATGAACATTAATTCTGAGGAAGTAGATGGATCATTAAATCTAAATCCCAAGTTTTCCTGTAGGAAAACTGCACAGTAATGAGCTCTGGGTATGGATGTTGAGACCTGCAGAGTGAGAAAAGCGGACTGTGAAAACAAGCCAAAGAAGCCTATCAAAAAGACCGAGACATGGTCTGCTAAGAAGGGGGAAAACCAAGAGGGAACAGGTTCACTAACGGAAAGAAAGGAGTTTGTAAAAAGTAGGAAGTTACCAATAGCGTCAACTACCACAAAGAAGCAGCAAAAGATGAGGCAGAGTCATTAAGGAAGATTCTTAACGGACACAAACTGAATACAGCTCAGGGAACATCCCCGAGATGTTGCTGGGCAATTCCAGAACTCAGAAAGAACGGCCATGTGGCATGTTAGTAATCCCGGGATGCTGTCGACTGAACCTAAATCAGGTGTCACCCAATCTTCTTGAACCTGCCTCTGGGGTTGAAAGACAGTCCTGTTACAGAACAGCAAAATCTGAATACTGAAATTAGAGACAAAAGTACCATATATGTAAGGAATGTAAAAGAGATTAGGGTCTAAGCAGTAGTTCTTAAATTTTAATAACCATAATCATCACCCATGGTGTTTATGAAAATGCTGATTCCTGAGCACCATTCCAGAGATACTGGTTCTGATTTAGTGGGTTTGCATGGGGCCTTCCAAACCCATGTTAACTAGTACTTTAGAAGATCCTGGTGCAGGTGGTTCAGTTTGTGTAATACATTTTGAGGAGAAATCATAGGCATTTGGGCTGTGTGAATTGACAAATGATAATTATAAATTATGATGTAAATCAGAAGATTAATTTTTTTTATAAATAATGCACAAAAAGGAGTAAAGTGATGTTCACCCAACCTATTAAAGTGAGCTAAGGTAGTTCCTAGGGCTCTGGCACAATGAGAACTGAAGCTAAGGATTTCATGTCAAGCAGGACTAGGCTATGCTGGGGCCATGAGGCAGTGAAGGATACTGTGGCCCACTCTTGTAACTTGCCTTCTTCAGCATTTTACCAGTGGAAAATACATTAAAAACAGTAAATAGGATATTCCCACAGATACTCATTTTTTAAAGCAACATGAAGTTAAATTTATATGCTATTATTAAGGAAGTATAGTTATCCCTAGTATCTGTGGTAGATTCTTTTCAGAACACCCGGGGATACCAAAATCCTCAGAGTGTCAAGTCCTTAGTCAACCCTCCAGTTCTGCAAGTGCTGCATCCCTAGACTCAACCAAATGTAATTCTGGGTCAGTTCAATCCTTGGTTGTGAAATCCATGATACAGAGGGCTGACTGTGATTTCCTCCACTAGGAATCGGGAGCAGGTGACAGAAAGGGAGAGAAAATGGGTGCAAAAACAGGGTTCTGGAGAATTTACATGTATAAATCATTGCTCTTTCACCCATACATATAAAGGACATATTGAGATTTTATCTTTCCAAAAGAAAGACATTAGTGGCATCTGAGAATGAGTATAATTTCTTAAGAATGAGGCTTTCCCTTGGCATAAATGCTGTAAGACACATTGAAGGCACATCATAACTTTATGAAATTCTAAATGTGTTTACATAGTGTGCCCTAAAAGTTAATACCCTTCATTTCTATACTCCACAGTGAAAGTGAACATGCTAGCCCAGAGTTTCTCACATTTCCATCCTTAAAAGTATTACAACACTTACACAATAAAAGGATGAGTTTCTGATATATGCCTGCTCTCTAAAAGACATATGTTAGGCTTGATGAATCTTTTATTATCGAAAACTGCATACACCTTGACAAAGTGGGCACATAAATTACCTTATATCTGTTTTCAGTGTTGGTTACTTTTAAATTATTTTGTTTTTACTTTTTATCCTTATTTTAGCTTCAAGTTTATAGTTTTAATGCCCTTGACAAAGAAATAATACCCCTACATAGTGTGGAGAAAATTTCTTGAATATTTCCTAACCTATTAACACAACATGTCTTCAATTAAAAACAGGTTTCCCTTTTATGCACATATCAGCTATACCTTCCTATTATTCAGTGCTTGGTGGAGCCATTGGATTAAGTATAAAAGTAAACCTTTAATTTCTAAATATAATGCCTTCTACTTATAAGCTAAAATAAAAACATTCATGTATGATCTGTGTGATTCACAAAGGACCATGATTGTATACTTAATGTGAAACAGTCATTGCCATCAATATAAAAATACCAATTATTTGCTAATGATATACAATAAATTTAGCAAAAATCTCTTATGTAAAACTATATAATTTTAAAAGTCTAGAGAACCACAGGTGCCTTAGTTTAAAAACAGGTTAATTAAAAAATACTATTCCTTGCCTCTTAACTCTAGCAGAAAATTAAAATGAAGAGCCTGTTTTTTTTGTGAATAAAGAAATTAGACATGGCCTTACTGTAGCATAAAGCACAAAAGATAAGATTTTTACCTGGCATGTGTGAAGACAAAAAAATAAAACACAGAAAATTGCTCTTCAGGTTACTTTTTTAAAAAAACATTTCTTACATTTTAAGAATCAGAACATTATCACTAAATTTGAACTTTTCTCTCTGTGATTAAAGAGAGATGCCATTTACTGAGTATCTCCATCATTCTCAGTTATTGCCATTAAACTTTTCACAAATGAGGAACCCAAAGCTCACTAAAGTACAGCAACTTGGTGATGCTCACCAGCACTGTGAATAGCTAACATAGCAACTCAATTTATATCTCCTGAAAGCTCATAAAGCTATTTTCTCTTCATCATATTGCATACTCTGACTTTCTGAGTATTTTAAATTATTCTATTTTCTTACTCAACAATGCCTCAAATTATAAAAACTCCATAAATGTAATGACACATTTTTATGGAAAAAGATATTATCACTTAAAGATATAAGCTGCTTACAGATACACATCTGAATTTCAGAAATATCAAACAATTAAATGTCGCACTGTAAATAATATGACATGACCCACTACCCCTATGTCCCCAACCCTAATCTATAATTTCTAATTAATCATGGTAAGGGTTCCATTAGAACATCAATATTAGAATGTTTAAATATATTAAATTTCAAAACTCAGCTCCACTAACTATCAAAGTTTGTTCTTTGAATTTTCTAGCTCAGATTTGAAGATTGTAGGCAAAAAGGTACTGCTTAAACCACAGTATCTGGGTTAAAAAGACAATTTTTAACAGATAAGTAATTCTACAAAATGATGAAATAAACTAAATGTTTAATAAATTAGAAGGAATAAACTAACTGTGTCTACATCTAGAATACCTGAAATCACAAATAACTGTCTGTGACTCTCACAGCTCTGAGAGTGGACTAGCTTAGTTCGACCAGGGCCATCTTTTTGCAATGAACCATGTCTCTGATGCACACACTATAGACAAATACTGGCATAACAAGTTCACGTAATTCATACATTCTACATTCCTTCTGAATTTACACATCGCTATATTATAAAACTCAATTTTAATATTTGAAATACTAGGTTAATAAGGTAAAAATATTCTTATTAACTTTTTATAAGGGGTAATGAAATATCTTTCAGCTTAACTACCATAGTCTTAGCAGTGGACTTTTTTTCTCTCCAAAATGATAAAAAAATAAAACCATAAAAAAGTTTAAAAACTAAAGGAAAATATGAAGTTGGTGAGTTTTGAAAGACAACCCTATGTGTGGCACCCTACTGCACTTTGATTAATTATCTCTGTTAGGATTTTGCTTCTCATCGCATATGGCATTCCACAGCATGCTATGTAAACGCAGAGGCCCACATGCCATCTGAATTAGAAAATGGCTTGGTTTTTCCAGTTTGTAGTAAGTGTAACGTAAAAAGCAATTTTGTTTCTCAATTTTGCATATTATTAATATAGAACACATCTGTCTAATTTTAGAGGTTCCAATCATTTTCTTTCTCTGTGAATATGATGCTGAAATATATAAAATATGTCATAAACATTGATAAATTTTACCTAGAGGGAAAAAATCAAATTTTTGAAAAGAGTCTTAAGAAATACCTGACTGTAACTTATTGAAGTAAATCAATATGCTTAATGCATATTACACAGTCCCCATGAAAACTACCTTAGGTTATAGAACTAAACAGATCAGCATAGATTCTAATTCTATTATAAAGAATAACCATAAACAGTCATGGTTTTGCTGAAAAGTGTTACTTGATAAAAATATTACCTAGGGAGAGGTTTCAGAAACATGTCTAGGACAATCAGGTAAGCAGCCTCTCTGGGCAGGCAATCGTGACAATAAATAATAAGTTCAGTACATAAAAGTTCAGTTTAAACAAATAACATACTCTAAAAAAAAGCACAGTGGAATTGTTTATGGCTATTACTTTTTATTGAATTCACAAATCATCGTTGCCTGTCTGAAAGTATGGCACTCCATTAGAAACTACAGGTGTAAAAAACACACACAATTTTGCCTGCCAGGGAAAATGCTAGAGTAACTGGATACATGTTGAACTTGGACTGGGATGAAGTAGAAGATCAACTGGAAGTCTGTGCGCTTTATCACACACATTATCTAAGAGGAAATCTAAAGGTTAAGTATTTACCTATAGCCATCATCAAGGATAATGATGGCATCCCATGGTTTTAATTCTCAGACAGGTCTGTTCTATGGGATTCTAATGTAGGGTACTGTACATAAGTTTTCTCCAGATTTTTACATACCTGTATCAGTAAAAAGGCAAATCAACACTCATTAAAGCTAACTGAAGTGCATTGTGCTAAGCTCTACTACTTGTCACACAAATGCTAGAAGAGTACTGAATTAAGACAGTTAAGTGGTATAAACTTTACCTGAAAATGACTTCTCTGTCAACCGTGTTAAATTCAAAGGTTTAAAATTTAAACTTATGTCAGATAAAATCCAAGAAGCCCAATGAATAATTAAAATATTAAAAAGTCCTTTTTTTATGAGTCAGTTATGTGCTTCAAATTTAAAAGAACTTAAGGATAACTCATTTTACTTTTATATTTTTCATAAATCTTCATGATACATAAAATTCAGACATCCAATTTCTAGTATTTCCAGGTTCAATTAAATGTTCTTGCTTAATGTATTGTGGCAAGACGCTCCTTGGAGAGAGTTCTGTTCTGATCTATTATTAAAGAGGCAAAATCCTCAGTGACTATCTTACTTGAAAATATTGCTGCAACATAAGTACATTGGTTATAGAATTCTAGTTGCTCAATGCAGAAAATTTGGGAAATGAAATTTAAAAATAGCTTACTTCCCCCACACAAGGATTTCTAATACAATGATTATCAAAAACAACCACTTTTTTTCAGTTGGCATTTGTAGTACAAGAAAAATCTTTCATAGGGATTTAGATGATAAATCTCTATGCATGTTTGTGACTTAAAAAGAGTAGTATACTAGAAAGATCAAGTACAAGCAAACCAGGTGGAGGTCTCCAAGCTACCACAGCTCATCTAGTACTAGTCAGATAATGACCTGTCATGTTTACTCTGTGCTTTTCATATAACAGAGCTTAAACACGGATGAGAAGCTGACATCACAGTTGGCACAGTCACTGTAAAATATATGATGTATATTTAAATTCTCAGTGGCACTTGTGAATACAGATGACTTGGATGAAGCACCTTTAAGAGAAATACTTATACATGTTCATTAACTAAGTCCAAATAAGTCATCTTCATGTTGGGTATCTCAGCAGATGGAAGTTGTTGCGATCTGTGTCAAGTGCACCCTAGAAAGAGACCGAACAGTGAACTGTGCCCTGTATTTTAAAAATACAATATTAAGTCTACTTTATATTTTATATGTAAGTATACATCATAATTTTTAAGTGTCAGTTAAAGTTTGGCTTGGGTTATACGTATTGTGTGTATTTGTTTTAAAATTCTAAAAAAGTTCATTTTTAGCTTGAAAACTTTAATAACTGAAGAGCTCATAAAATATATAAAACAGTGGTTCTTATTCCTGACAGTTCATTAAAAGGATTTGAAGAGATTATAAAAAACATAAACATCCATCCTCACTCCCTCTCTCTTTCCTGCCTAAATAGTTCAGTCTAAAGCCAGAAGGTTATGGTAAGCAAAGTAAGTATCCATGTAGTGTGGGTGTAAAGGGTGAGAGAAATGAGTTTTGTATCAGGGAATTAATAATGTAAGAATATATATTAAGGATAATAGGAGCCAATTTTCTGTCAGGGAATTACAAATATGGACAGGAGAAAAACTAGAATGGTTTATAATACCAATAAACATATAGAAATATAGATATAAATGTATATGTGTATAAATTTACATGCAGGCATACCTTGGAGATATTTTAGGTTTGGTTTGAGATAACTGCAATAAAGAGAATATCGCAATAAAGCTAGTCATGCGAATGTTTTGGTTTCCTAGTCCATATAAAAGTTATGTTCACACTGTACTGTATTTTATTAAGTGTGCAGTATCATTATGTCTAAAAATACATTGTATACACACACACCTTACCAAAATGTGACACAGAGATACAAAGTGAGCAAATGCTACTGAAAGATGGTGTGATAGATTTGCTCAATGTAGGGTTACCACAAACCTTCAATTTGTAAAAACACAGTATCTCTAGTGCAATAAAATTAAGTGCAATAAAACAAGGTGTGCCTATATATACATCTAGTCTTTGGCATTGTCTATTGAGAAGATCTAGTAGGAGCAACATCCCAGTAACAGTGAGCACATCTAGTACCAATATCTTGGTTTCTAAATACCATTCTCTACTAAAAGGAACCAGAGCTCCTTGGATAAATAGCTGGTTCCAGGAATAGGATAATGGAAAGTACATGTTGAGTCAGGAACATTTTTAGTAAGAAAATAATTCAAAGATTGCTGATCATGTCAAAAGAACACACATGCCAATTTGAAGTGGTAGAAGCCAGGCCAAAGTGGCTTCCATTAACCACATTTGGAACAATTTGAAAATCAAAATAAATAGTGATAATAACAGGTATAACCCATTGGGAAAAAACAGAAAATGAAAATTTGATAAGGAACAGGATATTTACATAGTTCCAAGTTTCTTCCCCTCACAAATTACCTATTAACTAGAAAGGGGAAGACAATGGGGGTAGACTTCCTAATTTGAGCAATTAAAGTTAACATCACTATCTATGGTTCAAATAACAATCACGTGTCACCTAAAAGTACAAAATGAACATAAAAACAAGACCAGAAAAACACAAAGTGAGAGAAGTTTTACAAAATAACTATCCTGTAATCTTAAAAAATGGCAAGATAATAAAAGTCAAAAAATGACAAAAACTAGAGACTACAGCCCTGGCAGTGTGGCTCAGTGCCAGCCTGTGAACCAAAGGTTTGCTGGTTTGATTCCCAGTTGGGGCACATACCTGGGTTGCAGTCCAGGTCCCCAGTAGGGGGCATGCAAGAGGCAACCACACAATGTTTCTCTCTCTCTCTTTCTCCCTCCCTTCCCCTCTCTCTAAAAATAAATGAAATCTTAAAAAAAAAAAAAAAAAAAAAAAAAAAAAAAAAAAAAAAAAAAAAAAAAAAAAAAAACCTGGAGACTACAGAAACATGCAAATTAAATGCAGCAAGTGATCCTGTACAGGCTCCTTTTGCCAGAAAGGACATTACAATGGCAAAACTTGAATAGGGTCTGAAAGTTAGATAGTAACAATGTATTAACATTAACTTCCTGATTTGGGGGGAGGTTCTATTTTGGAAATGTGGGAAAATAAAAAAACACTAACAGTTATAAAGCAGAAGTTACAACTACACTCTCTGAAAGAATACTCAAGTAGCAGAACAGAAGTATGGTCTTCAGATACTTTTGTTGATACACCCCAATACTAAAAATATTTAAGTATGCACCTTTTCATGTGTGTATATGTAAAGTTTTATACTTGTCCTATAGCATGAACATATTGTTCACATTATAAAACAGACTCAGACATAGAAATTAAAATGGTACATAACACAGGACTACGTTGATATAATCAGTCATCTTGTCTACTTCCTGTAATGCAAACACTTCATTTGGAGGCGTCTAGTGAAGGGAATGGATAAAAGGGGAGATGAGTCCAGTACACCTATACAGCTTGTAAAATAGAAGGAACTGATAGAATGAGAAAAAAGTGAGGCACTGAATTGAGTTGGTAGGAGTACAGAAAAGGAGCTAAGAGCAGACTGGAGAAACATTTAAGGGAGAAAACTCCTACAGGACTCAGGAAGTGATGTTCTGCTTGGGACAAAGATGGAGAAGGCTTGAAGATGATTCCAGGTGTTTGGCTTGGGTGAACTGATGGAAGTACAGATGGAACAAATAAGAGATGGGTGAGGTGGAAGAAGAAGAATAAAATACATTGTTTTTCCAGGCATATAGCATTCGTTGCCAATAGTATTTTCACAACATGGTGAAGTGCAAGAAAGACATAATTCATGTTGACAGGGAGCAATGAACTAGCGCCATTGAAAATAAATGTAGATCACTGTCTGGATAGCTGCTGCCTGAATCAAATGTCTTCAAAGCACAGTCTATGGGAGAAGGTATGTTTTGTGCACGTGGGTTCCCAAGTGTTGGTATGTGTGCAGATTTGTGTCTCCATGTGTACACATGTAACATGCATCCATGTTGCTGGTCATTTTTCATGAAAACCAAAGTGACTACCTAGGTTTATGAAGTGTTGATAAGAAAGAGAAAGACTTATCGTGCCATATTCATGGGTTTGGGTAAAATAAAAATTCATTCTATATACAAACATTGAATCATTATGTCATACACATGAAACTAATATAATGTTATAGTCAATTATATCTCACTTAAAAAAAAAGCCATTCTACTTTTAGGTGTATTGTTATTTATTTTATTAGAACTACAGTTAGATGTGTTTTATCTTTCATGTGCTAAAACTTAAAATTATGTATTTAGATATGATGAGTATTCGTACACTCTTGTGGAATTTCTGTAAAAGTAAGAAGCGTAATCAGTGACATAATGACATGAAGCCCACAGCAAAAAGCCTGTGGCTTGAAAGACAAAGTCATGTATAAATCTACTGCGCTGCTGAGAGGATACATGGCAATGTTTTAGAGTTTCCCTCAGCGTGTAAAGTTTGGATACAATGTTAACAGGTAAGTAATGTTTAAAGTACAATGCATTTTCAAACACATACTAAACTCTATACCCTCACCTTGTATTATTTAAATTTTAAGCTAAATAAATTATTTCCTATTTTGGAGTAATATTTTTATACTAAAAGTTAACACTTCTTAGACTTAATAATCCTGACTACCACAGAGAAACGAAGTTAGATAAGTATTTTATGGCTACAACAATTTTACACTCACTTCCCTACACCTAAAGTGACTGGCAACTAATTCACTTCCTTTCTCTGGCAGTAACTACTTCTGCCTCAACTTTTCATGTCATTAAAGTACATGAACATGGCAAGTGAGTGTACCCAGTATTACCGAACAAACAACATTGCTCCAAAGCAAAGGCAGAAAAATAAAGAACAAATTATGTTAACGTGCATTCTGGGTTTCTCTGATGCCCCAAGATGACACTAATTTTCTAGACTTAGATATTAATAATCTACTGCTTTTCCAATTGAATGGCTTCTGCAGCAATGCATTCACTTATAAAGCATGACATTATCTGCCAATGCTTTCTTGTCAGAGTCCAATACTAGCAAGCATCTTCTACAGAAAATGTAAATAGAAATACACTACCTGCTGGTTGGGAGTGGAAGTCTTCAAAAGCAGAGAAAACAGAGTTGATATAATACAAATATTCAAGAAAATGAATCGTTTCCTTAACTTTCAGTTTAACTTATATTAAACTTAATTTTTCATTGGAAAAAAGTATAAGTCTATAACAGTAACATTGGTATGATAAACATACAAATCCATTTCAGTGCTGTTGTTCTTACAGTAAACTATGACATTCCAAGAATCAGATACCACCTTTGGATGAAATTTCAAAATGTTGGTCAAACAGAGTATAGCAAATACAATGCAAGTTTTCTAACAATATGCCATTCTAATGGACTTCCATTCAGAGTCCAAAGGCCTATTTATTCCCTAGTAGAGAGGAAAAAACAAAAACAAAAAACATCTTACCCTTCACATGATATATTCCCAAACAACTTGAAATGTGTTTCCTTGCATTTTCAATATTCATTAATAAAATTACTAGATAATGTAAAGCCACTCTTTGCATTTAATATAATGCTACGTATTTATAGTAGTATAGAAACTTTTCAAAAGAATGTATGCAAAAAAACATAAGAGGCGATAAATCCTTTTTCAGAAATTGCTTTCCTAATTTCCTTGTTGAGGGTAGGAGAAAACCATGAACAAAAAATGTACCTAAAATTGTTCTTTATTACAAAGAGCTTCATAGGATAACTATTTTAAATCTATAGTATGAAACTAATTTTTTTTTTAAAGACAATTTCTGGATAGCATTTTTAAATTATGCAATAAAACCTTTTGATATTAAATATGCTCCCTCTTAACATGGATCTTAATAAAATAAATGGAAAATAATTCTTGATATTGTATAGTTTAAAACCTTGGGCAAATGATTTATTTATTATGAAATAAAATGAACGCCATATTCTATTTTAATAATCACTGTACAAGTATTTTAATAAATGTGTTATTTTAAAAAAAAACTTTAAATAGTCCTTTTTCTACATCCAAATGCTCTTCTGCATTTTTTTAAATTAAAAAAATATTTACAGATGGCCTTTCGGTAAGCGGGAGCAAATCATTTTAACTAATGATAAAAAGAATATTTTTGATTCCATGGTCATATAAGAATTCAGTATCAATTATAATTTACTCTAGGACAGATAAAAAATGCATATAAGTGGCATTTTAAAAAGGATGGCTTTGATGTCCATATTGTGATACAGTTAATTTCCATTGTCTATTTAAGGAAGAACAATTCGATTAGCCCACAGCTGACCAGAATGTCCTAGTTCAAATATATTCATTGTTTCTGTCAAATGAATCAAAGCATTAGGAATCTAGCTATTCACTAACATATTTTAAATAAACACAATAATCTTAAATTTTAGATTTCCACCACTTAAGGTTATAATAATGGTATTCAAAAGACATAACTTCAGTAGTTTATATTTGGAGATAAACTATTAAACAACCTTATTAGAAATTTCATCCTTTCTACTTAGCTGAAATATCAGAAATAAATTTTAGAATATAAAAACAAGTTTTCTCAAAAAACAGACCTTATAAACATCTGAAATATACTTATTTATTTAAGATGAGTCCTCTACAAAAAATTTTGGACTTTATTGGTTATTCTTTTAGTTAACATTCATATTTATTACTATACATATCTTTTTTTGGTCAAAACAAATTTCTGTGATTCAAGTCAGAATTTCCCTGCTAGTCTCTATTTCCTAGGTGTGGTAAATTAGCAGAGGTTGACTTTATTTTGGCTACCACAGTACTGTTTGATAAGCTACCATAATATAGAGAATACCCAGAACAGCTAAAAAAATATTTCAGAGAGGAAATTTCTATAATTTAGTAGAACTGTTTATTCCCTAACTTAAGGGCAATAAAATACCCATGGCAATATATTTTTTTAAAGTACATTAAATGAAAATGTTGTTCCTTCATATTCCAATCCCTTTAAAGTTAGGAAGTTGATGGTAGGTGTCAAAACATGTTTTCTTACAGGCTTTTCCCCTCTTACCTTAGAAGATGAAGAATCACACTCCTGACATATCCACCCGTAGCCTGTTTGTTTGGGGGACTTTTTCAGAGGAGGATCCAGACAGCCAAAATGGTAGCACAGTCTGCATTCATCACACCTGCAAGGTAAACAGATTTATGATATACCTAAATAATATTTTTAAAACCCTCTTTCCAAGACAAATAGCAAACTATTGCACATTTCAACTTTAACACTGTTAATTCTACCATTACCTCATAAGATGATTAAATTCATGTTTATGACAAAAAAAATCTAAACCTGAAATAATAATGGTAGGAAAAACAAAATATAACAATAAATTTAACAAAAAATCATTCAGAACACTTTGAAAATAGAAACATTAAGAGTATATGAATAAATGTATATGCATAGCCATATGTGTTTAAAACTAATACAACAATATCAGTTTTGAACTTTAAGAATTACTCATTTGCCCATTAGATAGCTTTAAAAAATAGCCAAGATTTGGAAACAGCCTAAGTGCCCATCAGTAGATGAATGGATAAAAAAGCTATGGTACAATTACACAATGGAATACTATGCAGCAGTAAAAAAGAAGCAACTCTTACATTTTGCAACAGCATGGATGGAACTGGAGAAAATCATGCTAAGTGAAATAAGCCATTCAGTGAAAGAAAAATACCATATGATCTCAGTTATATGTGGAATCAAATGAATACAATAAACTAACAAACAAAACAGGAACAGAAGCTTAGATACATAAACCAGACTGATAGCTGCCTGAAGGAGGGAGCGAGGGGGGAAGAAGAATAGGATGAAACATGATGAAGGGATTAACCAAAGAATGTTCATGCACAACATATGAACATGGACAACAATATGAGGATTGGCTAGAGGAGGGTAGAGAGTGGGGCTGGGTGGAGGTGGAGAAAGGGAGAAAAAGCGGCAACAACTGTAACGGCATAAACAATGAGAATCAAATTAAAAAAAAAAATGTGATACACATAATTCAAGATTATAAGTTAAATTCAATACATTGTGATCTAAAATTTTGAGAGATCTAAAGAATTCTACAGGCTATATACATGAGTAAATAATCAATTCTAAACTATCTCATCACTTTCTCCAAGTTAATATAGATTATAAATACACTTTCTATGTTTACAGCATGCTACTACAATCTATTGCAAATAACAACCATTCTAAGAACTAGATATTTCTCAAATATAAATTTTCTAAAAATTTGCCTGTCACTTTTTCTCAGTGTATTTTGTTTATCAAAGGACCTCTTAGTACATTTTAAATCTTATTAAAAAATGTTTTGACAGTATCTTTGCCACCTATGATATACAAAATCTAAGAAAACTATCATACCTATTCTTCGTTTCAGACAATCTCATCCTGCTGACAATGAAGAAAGATCTGTATTATTTCAGTGTCTTATAAAAAGAATTTATCAGTTGGAATAACAAAATTTAACAACAAATAACAAAGATGTATACATCTTATAGAAAGAATTTTCTTCCTCCTTTTCTTTGTGCTTTTTTAAATTAAAAAATACTTTCTCCAAACCAATTTGTCAAATTCCCCTTAAATATTGTTTCTGTTATTGATTTAAAACTTTAAAAATTGAGAAATCCACAACTAAGCAACGAAGGGGAAAAATTACAGGACCGACATTACTTGAATATGTACTAATTCCTATTTAATAACATTTATGAGAAAAAAAGGGGAAGCAGCTATTATAAACACACAAAAATAACTGATTTTTAAAAACCATCACAATACAGGGGACTATAAATACACATGCACACTAACAATTTCATGTAATGCTATAAAATCCAATCTCCCAAAGACCCATTTTAGGAATCAAGAGTTTTTTCAGAAAAGTTGGCAACTTAGCTAAGTTATTCAAGTATAAAGAAGCTTAAAACACAATTATATATCATAAGTTTATTCATTTCTCCCTCTGCATCTTTTTCCTTATGAACCAAAATAACCTTATGTACTTTTCCAAAAATCTTCTTTCAGACTCAAGATATAGAATTGGAAAAAAAATGTTTACTATGATAATTCTAGCTATGGAAAAAATAAAATCAAATAAGAATAACAGTACTTTATTTACTATATCAGTGTTATAAATGAACTATCCAAAATTATATTTAAAAGCAGTTAAAATATTTAAATATCTGTGTTCTAACATTAAGAAATAACAGATTAGCCAAAGATCACATATGCATAATCCACAGTCCCAGACAACAGTGCGGTGATGGCCAGGGGGTAGGGGGGTGAAGGCTGGGAGGAGGTGGGTGGAAGCTGCGTGCAGGTGGGCAAAGGGGGAGAAAAGGGGGACATCTGTAATAGAGTCAACAATCCATTCAAAGGGACCCAAATCACTAAATCGAAAGAACATAAGCACCCCTATGTTCACTGCAGAATTATTTACAATCACCAAGATAGGGAATAAGCCCAAGTGTCCATCAATAGATGAGTAGATAAAACTTTGGGACATTTACACATTGGAATTCTGCTTAGCCATAAAAAAGAAGAAAATTTTACCCTTTGCAACAGTACGGATGGACCTGGAGAACATTATGCTAAGTGAAACAAGCCAGTCAGAGACAGACAAACACCATTATGATTTCACTCATATGTGAAATCTAATGAACAAACTGAACTAACAAGCAAAACAACGACAGACTTATAGATGGAGAGCAGATGACAGCTAGTGGGATGGGGAGGTTAGGGAGTGGAGGGACGGAGCAAAAAGGAGAAAGGACTCGTGGACCACAGTGTGGTGACTGCAAGGGTGTGGGGAAAGGGACTAAATGGTAATGGAAAAAAATACAATAAACATAAATCAAAAAATCAGAAAAAATTTAAAATTAAAAAGGCAAAAAGAAATAATAGATGATATATAGCTAACATCAAATGTAATATAGACTAAATGGCAAGCCCATACAATTTTATGTTCTTTCTTAATTTATTTACCTTTCAATAGTTAAAATTTTAATTATATTAAATACATGGACAGTTATAGGAACCTTCAGAGTATAAACATTTCTGAGTTTATGAGAATGTTGAAATTTCTAGATAGTTCAGAGCATATTCCCTCAAGCATGAAAACTAGTATTTCAATCATCTTTGAAAGGGAAATTTGAAAATCACATTCTTTACTTTATCAAGAAACTACATAAAACATAATTACACTGTCTTTGTCATCTCCCAGTCATGAGCATGAGTACCAGATGTGCTACGTGGCTACCAGTGTGCCCGCCTGTTGCGTCTGCAGCGAGTGCCATCCTTCTGCTGCTGGGTTTGAATTCTTACACTCCACTTTCACCGCTTTTCAGAGTGCTCACTTGCTTGAACAGGGTCAGCCACTGCTTCCTGACATTGTCAGGGAATTTGTCTAAGCAGCGTTTCCCCAACAGCAATTCACGATGGATTCAGAAACCAGATCACTGACCTTACTAAGGCTATGGCAAACTGATAATACAAAGGCCTGAAAATGAGAATTTCTACTAAGTACATGAACTCAACTTTCGGTACATATAGTCTTTTCTGTTTAACTTCAGGGATTTTGGCAATGCTCCTTACATCTCACGATACCAATAATCTGGGCTTTTAATGGGCGAAGAGTTGTGGTATTAATGTCTCCCTAGTTCATATCAAATTACAACATATTTACTTTATAACTGTATAATAATAATTGCAAATTAAGATTTATAGTATATAATTCAAGTCAAACACCATAATAATATACAGGTGAATTTTAATTCATTATTTTTTACCTTCTTCTACACAGGTGACTCTTGTTGGGATATCTATGAATTTCCAGCTATTAGACTATGAACAAGTTTGTCACATTGATATATTCCCAGTTTGTAGATGATTTCAATTAACTGTAAAATCAAGTTATATTTCAGCTCAAAAATAAATACAAAAGGGAAAAGAAAGGTTTCATATGCTAGATTTGTTAGAAGATGATGTTGAAGTGCATGCCACTTAGCACTGACCCAGTCCTTACTGATCCCTTCAGTTGTGGTACATTTGAGAATGGCTCAGTGGGCATGTGGAGCTCTACTGAACTTTGACGGGTTCCAGAGGAAAGGAGGCCTGCTGGTCAGAACTGTGGGTGATAGGGGAGCTCTCTGGACTCAGAGCTCACTCACCAGTAAATCAAAGACTGAGATTCCAAGACTAAATAGCAAAGAGGAGTAGCTGATACACTTAAGAACTGCCAAAATCCAGGAGAGAAAAACAAAGGAAATATCTCAATCTTGAAATCATTAGCTCTATTAATAAACAAATATACTAATCTAAGCTCTTTAAAGAAATGACTAAAATTATTTCCATCTGGAAAAATATCTGCTTGTTTCTACATTAGAATATTGAGCTGAAGACATATTTGTGTACTGGTAACAAAAAGATCCTGAATGACAGTGAACTTGAGCAAAATTTGCAAAAATTAATATAGCATAGATAAACATATGAGCACCATTAAGAATACTGGAAATTGAAGAACAAGGTAAATAGTAAAAATAGTGGATTGCTTATTTTATGTACACACACACCATTTTGTAAACTTTAGCAAATTCTGTCAGAACAAATTCTGGGTATGTTACAGATTTATATCATTTTTAAAAACTCAAAAATCAACTCATAAAGATCTGCAATCATTCTGCTACCTAAAAAAAACAAACTGAGTTTGAAACACTTAATGATCAAATTGTTATTGTTGGTCTCTACCTCTGCTTCCTCCATATACTTGGAAACATAATGACAGTCCATATTTAATTTTACAGATTAAACAGTGAATAAAAGGTTTTTAAAATCTTCGGCAAAAGAAGTCATTGACCCACAAAAGCACAGTGACACAACACAATATACTTTATTAAACAATGCAAATGTCTATGTAATAAAAACAGACTATTATAACACACCAGTAGTACATATGTTAAATAGGAAGGAAAGGTCTTAAAATATTGAGGGAATATAAAACTAACCTGTAAAGAAACACTATGAAATTTTTAATAAAATGCAAACTGGATGCTTAAAGAACTATTTTTTAAACATCTAATAAATACTGTCCACATTTACATGCTAAAATTACAATTTAAATGAAATTAAATGAATCCCATTTATAAAAGGAAAACTGGCTGTTTAATTGGATTTGTATTAAATATAATTTCCTAGGCATCAGATTAATAATGAATACAGATGTAAATAATAAAGTAGCTGTGTAAATTCTTTTACACATTGATTTAACAAAATGCAGTGAGCAAACAAACATGGTTCTATATGTATTTAAAATACTTACTTAGCCTATGGTTAAGTATAGCACCCTAGACAAAGAAGAGGACAAAAATGATTTATGTTCGTATGTCCCAAGATCCATAACCAGCAGTCATGTTTATCTGACTGCTGAGAATATACATACAAATAAAAAAGAAACAATTGATATATTTCCTTTTGTGCCTAAGAGACAACCTAAATGCCAGTGTTCCAGAGGATTTAACTCCCCTAATGTCCAATTGATAATTTCACTAGGAGAGCACAGTAACTACTTTTTAAACAGAAACAATTAAGTGCACCTCCTATGCATATAATTTATGGCCAGATGTTAAGCTAAACTTCAGGAAGAAGAGCTATCCCCAACATGGGATTTGAAAAGGAATGTACATTTTTTATGATCAAGTTGATTCATAATCAAGCTGTTTGTTCTGTCCATGAAACATTTATTTAGATCCCTTCCAAGTCCATATTGAGACAAATAAAATACTGACTCTGAACATACATGCTATTATATTGGTTCACTTTAAAGAAAACCCTAAATATTAGGAGAATTCATGGATTGCATTTTCTTACTTTTCCATCATTTACATGTAAAAATTCTCTACAGGAAAGATCAAAAGAATTAGTCTTGAATTTTAACATTACTTAAATAAAATCTCACTAGCAGCTTGAACATTACGCAAATCTATTAACCAGTAGTGATAGATTCTTTCATTAAACAGTAGCCAATTATTTCAGTTACTCATTTCAGAAAGAGGAAGTGCAGGCCTGTGGCCCATGAGTTAAATCACTTTTAATAGAATACGAACATGTACAAAATTCTGCAATCTACCAATATTCAAATAACAGTTAATATCAATAGACATATTTTATTCCTCATATTTTACAACAATGTTAGTGTAAACTACTTATATAATCATTTTCTAAACAAAGTAACTAGAAAATGTCTTTATCATATTTCACAAACATAAGACTAATGTGGAAGTCTTCAACATACTTCCATTCATGCCACTTTAGACTTTTATCACTGTCAGTAATGTGTGGTTAGGAAGGCAAAAATATCCTTTACACATGAAATTATATTAATTATATCAAAATCCAAATTCATATTCAATAATCGCTTAAACAATGGGATCTCTTCAGTTAACTCCATCTGCACAACCAGATTACCAGATTAAAAGTGAAAAAATGAAATATGAAATAAAAGAATTATATACAAATACACAGTAAGGTCGAATACCTCCTCACAGCATAAGAGAATGACTCGACATTTCCATACCTGAACATGTCTGCTATGTTCTTGAATAAACTAATCTCCATCTGCTCATGCCCTGGGAAATTTTTCAGCAGTACGACCTGCTGGGCTCAAGCCCCACGTAACTTTGAATTTACCTGTTCATAATTAACTAATTATGCTCTAATCAATAGTGTAGGTCTTAATTTTACAATGTAAATCAGATAAATGAGATAATGGCTGGGGTCAATCTCATTTTATTTACGAAGCCCAGCATGAGCGTCGAATTCCATTACATCTTATGTACCTGAACAGCAGTGAATCTTATCAGCAGACCTGCAGAAAGTCTTCGAGCGAGTGCTGGGAGAAAGGGGCCTGCATTTTTATTAAGAATGCATTTGCAAAGCATGTCCATCTCAGAAATATTTATAATCACAATCCGTATTATATGTAAAATTTACAAAGTGCTGACTCGGATTGCAGAAAACAATTTCTGCCTTCATATGCCATACAATACTAAAGCTGAATCTCTTATACAAGTTACAGTTGTCAAAAACAATTTCAGAAAACAAAATTAATAACATTAATATTCCATTGTGCTGCAAAGAGTCCTTCTGAATAGGTTTGGTGAAATATTCATAAAATATTCCCATACTGTGAATCAAGTAAAACAGTGGTAAGTTTTGTCAATAAAGAACACTAAGTGTTTGAAAAGAGAGTAGTCTCATTAAGTGATAGAATATAAAACCAGGAAGTAAGATAATCGGTGTGAATATTCTTATTGTTTATGGTCAGCAACCTATTTTTAATATCATAAATAATCAAGATATATAAATTATACAGAATTTCTATATCTTTATTATTCTTCTAAATTTAAGATGGATAAAGGCTAAGGCAAATCTTGTTTTCATGTTCAAAAATAACCCTAATTTCAGATCTTTTTTTTAAAAGGAATTAGTGGATTATGGATGAAGATATATGTTTTTTGATTCATTTCTGAATCTAAAGTATTGCTTCCCCCATAATCAGTACAAAATAAACATTTAATTGAATTTATGAAATTAACTTACATGTGTTGTATAGTGTATGTGCCATGATAAAATTACAATTTTTTTTACCTATATGAAACAGTATGTTTGAAAAATGTAAGGGCCCTTTTAAAGAGATTAAAGCAACATTCAAGCAATCAATGTCAGCCACAGCCCTGGCCGGTGTGGCTCAATGGATCGAGTATCGGCCTGCAAACAGAAGGGCTGCAGTGGTTCGATTCCCAGTCGGGGCCTGTGCCTGGGTTGCAGGCCAGGTCCTCAGTCGGGGGTGTGTGAGAGGCAACCGATCAATGTTTCTCTCCCTCTCTTTCTCCCTTCTCCCCTCTCTCTAAAAAATAAATAAGTAAATTCTTAAAAAAAAAAAAAAAAGGTCAGCTACAACACAATGATTCTTTTAGAAGTGTTATACACAAATGGTTCTCAAAGTGAATGTCCCTGGCCAGTGGTATCAGCATCACTTGGAAATTTGTTAGGCATGCAAATTTTCAGGCCCATCACAGACACATGGATTCAGAAACTCCTGAGAGCCAGGAGGAAGGAGTACCATGGGATAAGGAAGCTAAGGAGGGAAATATGGCAGAAATCTGTTTTTAACAAATCCTTCCTGTGATTCTGATGCAATGTAAAGTTTGAGAACCACTGCTGTATACTACCACATCATTCTTCTTATATTTCAGATCTTTTAATTTCCTTCCTGGCATTTTAGTGTTTTTTTTTTTTTTTCTTTTCCTATTGCAATACAAATAGCCATCATTTACCTGTTGTGCTGTTTTCTCTCACGTATGTCCATGAATTGGTTCATATTTTCTTAAGTACCTATTAATATCTCCTTTGAATGGTAACTGGACCAATTATGGAAAAGATTTAATTTTATACTGTAGAAATATGACAGCATTCAGGAGATTATCAGGAGAAAGTGTTTTCTACTCCCTTCAAAAGTTCTCCTATTCCAAATACATGTTTCTAGAACCAATCTTTATGAATTATGCAGTTTATATTTGCGATGCGTGAGACAGATGCCTAGGGCTAGCACCAAATCTGGAATAGCCTACCTATCACTGAAGACTGCAAGATGGAGAAAGATGATAATGTAGTATTCTAATCAGAACCACGGTGGAAAGGACTTTGACTAATAGTGATGCCGAAACTATAAGGCTTAATGAGTTCTCAAGAAATCTAACATAAAATGACCACTAGTAATTTCTGACCATATAGCAAAGGAAGGCCAGGGTCTAGTTCATTAGCACATTCTTTTAAGAAAATGGCAATCTGTAATTTTTCTTAAAATCAGCTGGAGTTCAGCAATCATAATAATTACCAACATTTTTCTTAAACTTATGTAGTAATAAATAATGAGTCCATTCTTATTCTTAAAAAATAAGCCTATCAGTTTTGCTACAGGTTATTAATATTTTTCCTCCACTGTTATAAGATTTTTCGATAAGTTAATCTAAGTTTATACATATTACTTTTAGTAAACATCCAGTAACATGGTTGCTTACTATAACTATACATTACTAGCATACAGGAACTTTATATTTACACTTGCTTTTGATTATGCCTACTCTATTCCTAAAGATTAAACTATTTTCAATTGCCACTATACCTGAAATGATGCCCAAAACCACATTTACAAATCTGGAAATTCCAAGAAACAAGTTGACAATTTACATGTATATGTGCATTTCAATTTCAACAGAGTCTCTTCTAAGTCAGTTCAAGATGGAGTGATGAAATATTTGACATATTTCTGTAGTTGACTTAAAACTTGATCATTATAGCTTGAAGATCAAATTTTAATTCTGTAAACCCTGGAAAAATAAAGATGTTGATGAAGATCTTTCAGCTGGCAGGCTGTATAGTCAATAAGCTTTGTATCTCCCTCATTATTTTTCTTAACCTTATCCTTAAGGTTGAGAAAGATAAAATTATACTGAACCCAAAAAGCTTGTACTAAATCAATAAAGACTGAATAAATTTGAGCATTACTAAAACCGTCTAGAGATCAACACAGATATATTCTTATTTATGAGCTCAAAATGTGAAGTTGTAAAAATTTCATGCTAATAATATTAGTGCTTTCACACAAGGACTAATGAGTCAAAACTAGAATACATATGCTTTGCAAGTCTTTCTCTTGTGAATATTAGGAATGTTTAATGTAAGAGTCTATAGTTTCTCAATGCAGCATTTCATATATGGAATATACGTATTCAGTTGAATGAAACATAATAGCGGACTAACAGAATGCATTGTCTTTCTTGTTACTGGTATTGTTCAACAACAGCAGTAAGCAGCACACTGCATTTAAGTCCCATAGGCTTCCACAGTTCTTCAGTAAGTCCAAATACTGTATATCGTCATTTGCCAAAGAAGCAAGAGGGAAAAACATTACTTAGTAGGACAATTCTGACAAGATGTTATCTAATAATTTTCAACAATGCACATATCAAATATTCCTGATTAGTGCAAAAAAAAAGGAAAAAATAGAAAAAAATCCACACAAATTAAGTGCCTTGTCAGTCCAAGTAATAAACCAATCAATTACATTCTATCCAAACCTGACAAGCAAAGGCAACTTTTTGCAGTGATAAGCTTATGGAAAGGACAAGATAGCTGTTCTCCTTTACATTATGTACTCTATTGAGAGTGTTATCCACACTTTTTAAATCACACTTTATAAAAGAGGTTTCCAGGATTGCCTCCGAGGATGAGCTGTGGCAGAGTTGGGTCTCATGAAGGGTATCTACACAGTAAAGTGATAAGAAAAGAACATTAACATTTAAAGATCATAGCAGCTCTGTACTATGTCTTACGAAACATACTAACAACACCACAGTAGATTCAAATAACATGTAATCTGGTCCAAAGCGACAGATACCCTAAACCTAAATGCCGCGGTCTCGTGTAGGTGCCTCCTGGTTAAAATGGCACTCTTTCTTCATTTAAAACATTGAGTTGCCTCCTCTCGTATTATTATTTCTTTTAGTTGTCAAAACAAATCTGTCATACTGAAATAAAAAATATAAATATGATGGATTTGTATTTATATGTGTTTGATTAATACAGCAAATGTATTTGATTAATAAATATCTTGAAAAACAGCCATTTGGTATTTTTCATCCAATAAGGCATTTGCACAATGCTCGGGGAAGCACACAGCCATGCCGTGAACAAGCACACCTAACCAGTGTGGCTCTACTGGTTCTACTTGACTGTAGAGATTCAGGGCAGAAACTGTCAAATGATTCTTATCCCCTGTGCCAACACTGCCTTCCTTTAAAAACAAAACAAAACAAAACAAACACTGTACCAGAAATGTTTGGTTACGGTTGTGAGAAGTGTATCTCTAACTGGCTAGTGTAGTGGATTGTACAAAATGTCAGAGAATGTACTACGCTCTAACGACCTGGTCACTGATCATAAATGCACCAATGTCAGCCAGATTTTCAAAACTCATACACTTGCCTTTACTTCTCAAAACTTTCTCTAGTGTTTCTTGTACTGATTTCCTCTATCAACATATATTCATGTGCTCCCTTTGTTCCTTTATTTTTTGGAGGAGAAATTTTAGGTGCTTTGTGATCAGAATATTTTTTGACTATGGTACACATAAAAATTTATCATTTCCTTCAGATATTTATATCTGTGTAGATGAGGTGAATTGCCAAGGAGTCACACATCACAGAAAAAGTTCATTTTGATATGTAACTGTCAGAGAGATGTGTTTAATGCTTCTAAGTTCCACTGAGAAAAAGAAAGTGAAAAGTGGCACGATCACAGACAAAGCACTACTAAGAAGAGCTACCAGGCCGAACCAAGTAACCTCCAAAGAAAGCCAAAACAAAACTGTACAAGGAAAAAAAGAATATAATGGGAAAGTTTTCTGAGACATGTACTTATCAACATATGAGAAATAGAGCTAACCCCCTCGTTGAGTAACAGGTAAATAGAAGAGCTGAATTCCCTTGCTGAATAGTCTCATGTGCTAACTTCTCTTAATGCTTCAGCCTCTAAGTGAAGAGCTTTAGGCACATTCTGAATCTGATATTCTGAGAATTGCTCTGTCTACAGGTTCAGTACTACTAGGTAAACACACTGCTAGAGGAAGCGATCACATCATTTACCATAGAAGTACACCTAACTCCTAATTATATGTACAAATGAATGAGACTAACAACAGAAAGGCATATTTGTATTTAACTTTGATAGGGATTCGAATATACATACATTGGGTAGTAGGTAATCTGCTTTAACCACCAATTAAGTCTAGGATGAAGTCTAACTTTGTAAAAAGCTAAAATGCTATCACTAATATTCTTCCATCCTAAAATTTCACTTAATATTTCAAATCTCCCTTAAAGCCTCAATAAGCAATGTGACTCATTGTCTGCTGTCTTCCTAGGAGAAAAAACGTATGGCCTTTTACTTCAGAGATCAAGTTTTGGCTTTGTCTTCATTCTATATGTACCCAGTAAGCTTACTTGGAAATTAACATAGAAAAGAAGAAATTAACCAATTTCAAAGGACTGGCCTGATATACACACATGTACTTTGCATCTAGTGTAGCTGCACGGCTGCCAAGAGAAAGCATTTACTTCCTCTGCCCCAGCACCGCCAAGCACGCTGAAGCGGCGCGAGCCTTTCAGAGTGCAAACTGCACAGTACAGACTTGCCCTGCTTTCTAGCTGAGTGACCTTGGGCAAGCAATTCTTCTCACTTTCCTCACCCATTAAGTTGGGATTAAATTTTATGGGGTGGCTGTGAGGATTATTTGAGATAAAGTACAAAAAAACGCCAGCACATTGACGGGTATATAATAAATAAGCACTCTACAAATCAGCAACCAATATAAAGAAGAGTAGATTTATGAAACACTGTAGTAGTGTTCATTGGAATGGAAAAGCTATATTCTAATAATATTTACTTTTATAGTATAATTTCAATATAGCACTGGAATAATTTCTGTTTCTTGATGCTCAGTGTCTCTATGCCTCAGTTACCACATCTCCAAAATGGAGATGAGCGTACTTCATAGGACTGCTGTGAAAATTCAATGAGTTAATAGTACATTTAGAGAGCAGAGAATAGAGTCTGGGACATAATAAGATCTAATATTGGCATTTTCATTCTCAGTCAGTAAAGACTTCAACATCTGTCTGGGTTTAATTGCAAATGTTAAAAATATACGATCTTACACATTATTACCTAGATATCAAAGTCTATCAACTCCAAAATGTATATCCAATCTTATTTTCAAATTCATTTTACTTCTAATTTCATTATTATTATATCCATTTCATAGGTCCAACACTATACAAAAATTATACAAATCTAATCTAGTTATAGGAGGAATGGATGAAAAAGGATGTTTGATTTAAAAAAGAGAAAGAAAAACCAGAGACAATATACAGCATGTCCTCGAATAATGTTTCATTCAACATTGTTTCACTATAACACTATTACAGAGATATGGGAACTTAAATCTTGTTTATATCAATTAGTCTATGTAAAACTGGTTGTGTTTTCATTTAAAGTCATAGTACCTACCCATGACATTAAGTGAGGACTGACTGTTTTTGGTTTTAATACTAGAAAGCTAGATTGTGCTTGTTTTATATGACTCCAAGGAATGAAATTACTGAGGCCTAACAGCTCACTTGGAGATAAAACCTGCCAAAGGTCAGAGCTGCCTTGAAGGGGAATAGATTACCGTATTTTTCAGACTATAAGACACACTCTCCCACCAAAAAAAAAATTTGGGAGGAATAATGGTTGTTAATGCTGCTGTTGAGTTCTATTTACATTTATATTGGTGAAATATTATTTATGTTATTAACTATTTTATCATATTTTTTGCTTCAAAAAAATTTTTTTCCTATTTTCCTCCTCTAAAACCTAGGTGTGTCTTATGGTCTGAAAAATATGGTACTTGCACACTTGTATCCCTGACAGAAGCTCTTTCTCTTGTCACTTAGCAGTGATGCTGGGCAAATAATTCAAGTCTCAGGTAAGGAATGGGATAACAGACTTGGAGAGCATTTTCAGGACTGTACAGTGTTTGTTTTGGCATCTCTTTGAGTTATAAAAATAACAAATTTGAGAAAAAATGAGGTCAATGCCTTCGTTTTTCACAAACGAGAAAATGACTTGAGAGCTAACTCAATTCACAGTCATTCATCGGGCCAGTCATTCATCGGGCCAGTCATTCATCGGGCCAGTAACAGCACTGTGACTACGGTCCCACTCTTAACAAACAACTGGATTGATAACGATGATTCCTTCTGTATAAATGAACTATGCTGACATACTGTGGTGGAAAATAAGTAAATAACTACAAAGGTAAAGTTTACTAAAAAGCAAATGAGTGAAACAAGAAATATTTCATTGCTCTAAGTGCTTGAAGTTATGATGTATACTACTCTAAAATTGCGCATTCCAGAAATACCACACTTCACTATGTAATTAATGTATACCACATTCAGGCTTCTGTTTTCTTTAAATACAAATTACTTGTCAATAATGCATTTATATTTTTTAAATTTAAAAATTAAAATGTTAACACAATGTAAAAAATATTTATGAGTCCTGCAAAATTACTTAAAGGTTTAGTGTTTTATATGCAATAGATTTTGAAAGTCAAGGAATGTCATATATTAATACTAAATGTGTGAGGTGGGTTAGCCATTTCACACATCTAACAAAATCATCAACTCAACTTAATTATAAAAGAAAAAATATACTGAGTAAACATTTTCTTTCTAATCCTAATTTTATCAGAATATGACCTTAATAAAAAAATTCAGGGGCAGCTTGGCTACTTTCATTATTCAAAAACAAATATTTTGAAAATTAAACACCTTTTCCCTAATTTTTACTAATAGAAAAGCATTCTTAAAAAGTAACTTTTTAAGTAAAGTTTCCTTTACAAAACCCAGTTTATTTTCTGATTTCCTCTTTATAATCTCTCCATGATGTATATATAATACAGCATCATTTTAGGTCTAAAAACATTAACTTAAATCATTGATCATTGCTTTTACTAAAGTCAGATCTATGACAAAAGGCCACATTCTTGGTTATAGGGATGGCCAAGTAACATGTAAGAACAGTGACATTAAACATTCAGATTTAGATTTTAGACTGTTCTGTGCTAGAAGACCTCTCTGTTACCCTGAATTGCTCAGTAAATGCTCAAGACAACCTTATAATAATGGTACTTGGAAAATAAAGAACAGCATATCCCAGTGGAGAATGAAGCAGCAGGAGAATATATGGCCTTCTCTGAGTATCCGGGAGAATATTGCTGGGCTTTCCACAATGACTGGAATTCTGATTTTGACCATTTTATCAGACAAGAGAAAGACCCAAAAGGTTGGGAAAGCAAGACATATTAGAGCTTCAGAATGCAGTTATACATTAGCAGTAAAAAGTGAGGAGAGCCAACGGAACAGATCCAAGGTGAGATAAGCAAAAGTGAGAAACCCAGAAAGAAGGCAAGAGGAAATAATGAAGCAGCTAAGGTGTACAGAGTAACATGGTAAAGAATAGTACAACAAACACTGAGAAAGGTTTCCAGAAAGTCAGGAGAATGGGAAGAAAGGGAATGGATATCAAGAAATGTTATGGTGGAAAATTGTTCCCAAATTATACTGATATTTTTTAGTTTTCAAATAATATACAACAGCTTTATGTTTTTAAAATTTTGAACAAAGTCATTAAAATTGCATGAATAAAAATATATAAAGATGCTATAAGATTATATGGATTTTAATACTTTCTATATTTTTTAATTTGGGGGATATATATGCAATCAATTTTACATCAAATACAGATTTTAAATATATGTATTTCCACTTACCTGCCTTTACAGTTTTTTTTTTAAATAGATGTTATTTTTTAGAACACGTGTAGATTTGCAGAATTATTGAGCAGGTATACAAAGATTTACATGTACTCCCTCCTCCCCACACCTTCTTCTTTCTTTAAATTTGAATTTTAAATCTTTATTTTCACACCATAGCACTTTTGACAGCTCAGGTTAGGAAAATATAAAGGAAAATAATGCCAGATGGACAGAAATAGAGGAAGAGACAAACGTACCAAGACTTAGGAGTATGTACACTTCATCAATTTGTATTCAGTGCAATGATACGGAGTAAGTCGCTGAGTTAGATACAATGGAATAAACAATGAATTTGAGAACGTGATGGAAAGGAAGACTTTCAGAGGACGGCTGAGCTACTATTAACTCTACCTCCAGCATTTTTGTTTTAAGGTTTTACACTACTTGTAAAGAGGTAAAATCATATTTAAAGGGAGTCAGTGATACATTAAGGGTGTATGAGGGGGACCCCCCAAAACCAGAATTATCTTCTGGAGGGTGAGCCCCTTGTAGAGGCTTCCCCCACTAGGTGAGTGTTCTAGGAGCCCATCTGTATCAGTGTACCAGCTGGCGTTACTGTGAGAGGCTGCAGTTGGCTTCAGTGATTTTTTTTTTAAGACTCAACACATTTGCCCATTTCACGATGGGTGATTTACAAGCACTCCTGCCCACACCGCACTGAGTGGTCAGAAGTTTTTGACCAAAAATGGCATGACCCTAGTGCCCCACACTCCCTATTGACCAGGTCTCTCTCCAAGGGACTTTGTTTTGTTTCCCTGGACGAAAAAAGTCCTCAGAGGGAAACATTTTGCCATGTGGAAGAAGTGACACAAAAAACAGCAGAAGCACTAAAAGACATCAAAATCAATTAGTTCAAAAATTGTTTTGAACAGTGGGGAAAAAAGTCGCCATAGGTGTATTGCATTATATAGAAAGAACTTTGAAGGTGACTGAAGTTTAAAAATCTAAGAATAAACACACAATTTTTATAAATGAATTCTGGATTTTTGGGGTCCCCCACTAAAAGTTCTTTAAAAGAGGTCTAAATAATAAGATAATAATATAGATAAAATGAAATCATAAAAAAATACACAATACAAAAATAGACAGAAAAAGATGAGGAAAATAACAAAGAACAGATGAAGTAAACAGAAAGCAATACCAAGCTGGTAGATTTAAACCCAGCCATATCAATAATTACATTAATTCTAAGTAATGCTACCAACCCAGTTAAAAGATTGAGATTTTCAGTCTGTATAAAATAGCAAGTTCCAACTACATGCTGTTTACTGGAAATCCAATCCACTTTAAATGTGGCCCATGTGTCTTTGTATGCATATGTGTATGAATAAATGTCATACAAATATAAATATTTTAAATGTAAAGATGTAGATAGTTAAACTAAGGAGGGTAAAATATATGCCATGGAAACAGCAATCAAAAGAAATCTGGAGTGCTTATAGTAATGTCAACGTTTGCTTCAGAATACAAGGATGTTACTGTTGTAAAAGGACACTGCTTTAACAAAGGGGGCCAATCACCAAGAAGAAACAACAAGAGAGATTCAAAATGTATAAAGCAAAATATAACTGAAAGTTGATATACACAAATCTACAGTTCTAGTTGGAAACTTTAATACTCAATAATTAATAATACAAGTAGATAAAAGTAAGTAGACATATAAAAATATCTGAACAATACTATCAACCTAGTCTTTTATAGGATATTTCACTCAAAAACGTAAATACACATTCTTTTCAAGTACACACAGAACAAGATAGACCATAATATGGAACAACAACAACAAAAAAACCCTCAATGAATTTGAAAGGACTGAAGCCATACAATGTATGTTCTTTGACCACAGTGGAATTAAACTACAAATCATTAACAGAAAGATATTTGGGAAATTCCCCAAATACCTGAAAATAAAACACACTTCTCAATAACCCAGGAGTTAAAGTCACAAGGGAAATTAAAAGCTTAGAGTCTAAAACCTCAAAGTTTTGTTGCAGGGCTGTCTTGCACTTTCTGACTATAGTGAAAACAGAAATCTTAAACACCAGGCCACGGTCTTTAAGAGACATCACCAGATGTTGCACTGTATCAGAGCTGCCTAGAGCCACTGGTATTGCCAATCTGGTTCATGGGTCACCGTGAGGGAAAAACACGTTTTTAGCTGGTCTGTCATTTTGCATGCAGAGCTTAAATGATTCTGAGACTCTCTGCATCCCTCCTTCAACATTTCATTCTGACATTTTGTCCAAGAGAACTGTGTCTCCTCCCTAAAGGCTCTAAGAGTCAATGATCAGGTTGCGCTGGCAGGTAACAGGGCTCGTGGTCTATGAGGTCCCTACCTAAGTGCAGCTACAGTACAAAAGCTTCAAAAGGCCCACTCATTTAGGTTTAGATCAGAAAATATGTGAACATACGCCAAAAAATAAAAAAAGGCAGCAATGTCTAATTCTCAAGTACCATTCCTGTGTTGCTCACCTCTGTATCTCCGGGACTAAGTCCAGGATCTGATGCAAATGAATATACAATAATTATTTGCTGAATGAATGCTTTTCTAAAGTCTTCCCCAAATGGTTAAAACTTAGTATAATAAAAGGGTAAATCTAAGGGCCTGAGAGAGAAATGGCATAGGTACTGTTTAGGCAGTACCTGTGAGGTACTACTGGGTACCTAATACCTGTGAAGCTTTATAAAACCACAGATGCACACACTCCACCCCCATAAATTTACAATCTAGTGATTTGGAATTACAAAGAGTGGGTTTTGTTTGTTTGTTTGTCTTGCTTGCAATTCTTTCTATAGGTGATT
Organism: Anoura caudifer; assembly: GCA_004027475.1. NCBI lineage: Eukaryota > Metazoa > Chordata > Mammalia > Chiroptera > Phyllostomidae > Anoura > Anoura caudifer. Next base: position 184,816 of record PVKU01001105.1, read on the forward strand.
TGCAACCCAAGCCAAGCTGATAATCACTATCTTAGGGCTTAAGCTAAAAGGCTTCTGGAATAAAGCAGTGATTCTCAAAGTGTGGTCCCCAAACCATCAGAGTAAGTGTTAAATGAGAACTTGTTAAAAATACAAATTCTTTGGCACCAACTAAGAAGGTCCAAAACAGAAACTATAAGGTTTAATATGACTTTCACATTATTTGAATATACCCTAAAGATTAAGAAGTTCTACTTAAGGTAGAGCAAATTCAGCTGGTATGAAGGAAACACAACGAGGCATGGGAACAAAAGCTCAAAAACAAACAAACAAACAAGTAAATAAACAAACAGGGTAGGAAACAAATTACAAATGTTCCACATCTTTACCTAACATGGACCAGTTAACATTCAGCTAAGCAGAGACAAATATGATTTACACACAAAGATATTTTGGTCACCAAAACAAAGCTTTAATGAAAAGAAAAAAAAGTCCCATAGAGTACTAAGCAATCTCATCTTGAAAATTTCCTACTTGGTAATTACATTTCTCTGAAATTAGCCTGTGGCCCACGTAAACCAAGGACACCTACCCAATTCTTTGGGTTCCTCCATTCTTAGGGAACATGATTTCCTGCCAGGCAGACCTCCAGTATCCACTCAGAGACAAAGTCATTTACTTAAAGCTGGGAGAGATAGGTTTAGATACTTGAGTGGTGAAAACCAATCTGCCACAGTTACCAAATCTACCTGGAGTCTGTTCTGTATTTACACTCCAAAATCTTAAATGCATTTTTGAAATTTCTCATTTAACCCTTCTAAAAAACTCCTATGACACCAGTCACCTACTGTGTCTCCAAAACATAAATATAGCCTAGCCACTCATCTTTCTGTTAGTAGTACCATTAGTTTTTCCAATTACAGGTACCCTCCACTTTTCAAAAGTTCATATGATGCTATTTCGCTTTTACAAAAGTCCTACATTAGTACCTGTTTTCACCAACAGAAAGAAATCCAAAGATGATTTTCACTTAAAAAAAAAGTGAAAGGCCACAATAGCATTCAGTGTTTGTTTTGCAGTGAACTGTTATAGATGCAGCATGCACCTTGAGCAGTGAAAGTAGGTAGTACCCCCATGTTCCTTCCCAGAGAACTACAGTCAGCATCTCAGCAGCAAGCCCCCATAGCTCTGAACTGTGTCTGTGAGCATCTGTGCTCTAGCTCCCTTTATTTTGTGTGTCCATTAGCATGATGTGTTTGGTCTACATTATCAGAAGCCTAAGAGAGCTCCGAAGGATGCTATATACACATGGCGTAAAACTGGACATAATTAAGGGTTTCGATCAAGGTGAATGAAATAAAGCCATTGGGCACACATTGTATTTTCCCACAGCCACAAATATATTGAGTTTTGAAAGGGCTCGTAAATTTAGAGCCAATTTTCAGGATGTTTTCAGTGCCTACCAAGAACTCCATGATAGAAAAATGAGGTAAAGAAGTCAAGCATACTGTCATATTCCAAGTCTTCCACACCAGCCACACAGATGACAAACCTCAACCTTCTACACCAAGTCAGGCAGACATAGGTGTAGATGTTAGTAACATGCCTGTCCTGATGGAGTCAAACGACAATGAGATGCTCATAGATGACCCTTTTCCTCTCTCTCCTTACACCCCAGTCTCCTACACCTCGCATCGCCCTGACCTCAATTGACTCAGCCTAACAGCACTAGCTCTCAGCCTTCCAGCGTGTTCACTGCCTTCCCAATTCTGGTTCAATGAAACTGCGCTGCACATACATTATTTCTACCTTATACAGGCTGTGTAGTCATCAAATCATTCCTGCTTTTATTATATGTTAGTGTTATTTTTATGTGCTATTTGGTAGGTTCTTCTTGGGTTTTGGGAGTGTTCAAAAATTTTTCCATGTAAATTAATACAGTAGCTTCATCACTTTAACACCATTTCCACTTATGAAAGAGTCACAGGAATCCTCTACTTTCAGATAGTAAGGAAAATACTCAATAGTTATATTAAAGTCAGCCAGTTTCAGTTAACACTTAGCTTTCTTCCTTGCTTCTCCACTGTAGTTAAATCTGCTATAACCTCTAGTATGAATTTATGTCTCCTGAATCCTTTCCATTTATTTTTCCATCAGTCTGGATTCATAGCCCCCACACTGGTCTGCCTCCAGATGCTCATTCATTCACCACATAGGCCACCACAGTATCAGTCTGCTAAAGCACTGTCCTCCCTGTCATCTCTTGCCTTCAAAGAGCCCCCAATAGGACTCTTAAAATCTTTAGCCTGAACCCAGGCCCTGATCTACCTTAAACCTGCACCACACGACTCAATAGCCCCACCATGTCTCCTTTTCACCTTCATTCATTCTCTAGGATTTGCTACCTCCCATATTAATGCTCTGCAACCTGCTCAGACTGAGAGATCCAACTGAAATGTCACCTTGGTTTAATATGAAAATTCCTCCCTCCTTCTTTATGAAATATGCCCATGATCCACTATATTACTATGTCTCTTATATATCCTCTAAGTTGATAGATGAATAAATGAATAGATTTTAATATCTTTAATGAATATGAAATCAATTTGAAAAATAAATTTATGACAATAACAAGAATCTTATTTTTAAGAGGATAGGGAAAACAGATTCTATAATTTCTTGACAAATAAAAGCTTCAAAAGAACAGTAAAAGAAATCTCTGGTCAGTGTGCTCGGTGCTCTGTATGAAATTCAACTTCTCTTTTTAAAAAATCTACATTTACAGGCTATGTCACAAAAAGATCCTGGATATAATCAGGTAATTTTTTGATTCTTTAATAATTGACACAAATAACAAATCTGACAAGAGAAATTTGGGTCTGGAAGATTTCAGTCACCTAAATGGAAAGTTACTGAGTGATGTAATTTCACTGGGAAGTGACTGCAACCCATTGATTTAGTCTCGTAGGCCTGTCTTCCTTGAGCAGCTGTCTGTGTCCATCTGATTTACTAAGCAATTACAGGGAGTGCCTAACACTTTAATTCAAAGCAGAACTCCTTCTCCGCTTGCAGTTATTTGGAGAGAACACACTTAAACACTTACTTTTCTGTAGTTCAATCTATCACATCTCATAGTGCTCAAGTGGTTGCTATTTATGAAGTAAATCACACAGAGTTCTTGGCTTCATGTATTATTTTTGTACTAAGAAATGGCACACACACAGAATGCATGGACAATTTGACACTAAAGTCACATCATACATGTACGTTTTTAATAGTATAGTCCCAAGGCAATAATCAACCTCTGTGACTGGTCACTCTTTTCTTCACCCATAAGACTTTTTTCAAATTGGCTAAGTATTTTAGGAATACAGAGATACAGTAAACACCTCATAAAAAAAGTGTCCAGAGTACTCATCTATAGTTCAAAGGAAAACTGGAAGTCCTTAAACAACTGATATAGGACCTATGAAAGAAAGGCTGAAGAAGCTGGGTTATCCACATTTTAGTAATTTTCTAAATGTCTTTCTCTTTCACCAAAGAACTAAAGTAAGGGTACAATAAAACACACTTTGATTAAATAACAGCGTACCCTTGTCTAGGCTAGAATTAACTATCATCATAACCAATCTGGGTAAATTTAAAAAGGTATTGTTTTGGAGAGAAATGATAAATCCTGGAATTAATAATTTAATTTTTAGATAATAATACATGCAAGGAAATAAAGATCACAAGAAACTTTCTAATATGCAAGGTTTTAAAGAGAAAAATCCAGATTTAACACTAAGTAAATCTTTGAAATTTATGTTATGGCATGTCACTTATTTACATTCTAGTTTCTAAATCCAGTTCCACTAATAAATAAAGTAAATAAGAGTAAATCAAAATTATAGTTGATAAAAGTAACAGTCAAGATGAAGACAAATAATCTAATTCCAAATCTAATATTTTCTTAGATTATTACAGGTCAAGCAATAAAGTAGAAAGTAGGCAATGTCATTATTTATATACATATGTTTATATATTATATATCAAGTATGAGTTATTATTATTTATCAGTATAAAAGAAGAGGCTTAATGGCAGTAAAAAAACATACCTACACATGACAATTCTATCTGATATCAATAAATACATGTTGTTACCAAAAACTGTTTGAAGAGATTTAAGACCGCCAGACTCAGAACAAGATCTAGGAAATATATAAAGTGAACAATTTTATATATGGGATATAATACAACTGCTGTACCAGGTGCAGAATTTAAAAAGATATGACTGTAAAGATTAAAGCTCAAGAAATGTATCAAGAACTGATCACCAATTACACTGAAGAGACCAGACTAAGTGAATAAAATGTGACAGAATACAAGTAGCTACTGTCACTGATGGGAACATGGAAACCCAAGGAAATGCAGTGACATGATGCTGCAAAAGGTTTTTCAGGTACTTAAACAATGAGGACACTTGTATAGTTAATGTAGAAGAGGGAGCTATATACTCCAAAACAATTAAAATGATAAAGAGTTAAAACACTAGAATAAAAGTGTTAAAAATTACACACATTTCATTAAAAAACATTATTATTACAGGGCACAAAAAGATACAAGTGTACATTATATGTTTTTCAAAAAGAGTAGGATTATTATAAGAACTTGTAACACAGACCCTGTGGAAACAGTACAATAATGAATCCCCAAGTCAAGAGGTCTGGGCTCCAAGCTTCACTCACAAATAAGTGATCTTTTACAAACCATCAGTTCAAAAAAGTACTGAAAGAGCATGCCAAGTCTTACCCTGGCTTTTCAGAAATAAGTTAAAACTCTTTCATTAACTTCACAGTCCAATGGCAGGGGGAGATCAAATGAACGAAAGTATAAGACTCTAAATTAGGGAGACATATCATACAGTGTGACAAGTGTTAATACAGAGGCCTGCATCATTGCTCATGAAGCATACTGGGTAAAGTCTTCGCTTGAGAACTAGGAGACAAGGGGTTAGGGAAAGGATGAACAAAAAAGATAAACAAATATTAAAGCCAGTGTTAAAAAGTAGGAATTTATCAGGCAGAGAATATGTGGGATGAAATTGAGGCAGAAAGAAAATACAAGAAAATTTTAAATATGCATGTATATATTTATATATATGTCAAATAAAAAAGCAGTTTGGTGTGGTTGGAGTAAATGGTACTTGTGGTTACATGACAGGGCTCTAGATATTTTCCTGGAGATCCTCTGAAAAGACGTAAGCAAATGGATAATATAAGTATGTGATCTAGAAAGAGGCCTACAGATGAATTAACTGGAGGAAAAGGTAGCTATCAAGAGGAAAAACTTTTAGAAAGTTTTCTGCAAAACTCAAATAAGACAGTACAAAGGCCAAAACTGAGACAGTAGACGTGAAAATGGAGACTGAAGACACAGATTATTAGGAGCTATGAGAGACTGAGTCAAGAGTTTACATACTAAATCCGAGATGCCCGTGAAATCTCAACTGGCGATGTCTTGCTAGATGTCTTGTCTGACAGGTATTTGGCTATACCTGTCAGAAACCAAGTGGAGAGTCTGGCTGTAATTAAAATTCTGGAAATATTCACCATTATTGGAATAATGGAAGATACGTCAAAGACAAAATCACCAGAGACCATGTAAAATGAAAAGAGGACCTTGGACAAAAAGTTAAGGAGCACTAAATGTGCAGAGAAAGCAGGCAGAGGTAGAGGAGTCTATATAAAAGAATTCTACAGAAAGACAGGAGAATACCTAGAGGAATGGCATGTCTTGAAAGCCAAAGGAAAGGAATCAATGAAGAAAAAGAAGCTGAAGGTATAGAAGAGTAGGAAACAAAGTCAAGGAGGTTGGGATACAGGGTAGTGGTGGAAGTATTTAGCTTCAGAAGGCAAAAGGAACCCCTTCTGTACTGTTAGGAAAGAAGGAGAGGGAAGGGCTGGGGAGGAGAGATGCCTAAGGATGTTATTGTTACAGGTAAGTTACAGGTTACATGTTCCAAAGTGTAGGCATTTCTGTCTGATGGCTCCGGTTTGCTATACTAAGCAGGAAATGAGGTCATTTGTTAAACATGGAGAAAGAGAAGGGCCATAAGGAAAATGGAAAGTGGTATTTATTAAATTCATGTAAAATTTTACAAGGAAGAAAAAAGTAGTTTTACCCATAATCTTACCATTCTAAAAATAAAACCACATGCTTATTTTTTGTTCTGTATCAATCCCTAGCTATCTATACGTAAAAATTTAGTAGTATATACTTATCTCCTAAAATAGGTTTTATCATCCTATGTAATTATCTTGTAACTTATAAAAGATACGTAATATTTTTTGTTCTACTGATTTGCTATAGTTTATTATAACCCTCCTATACAGTTGTTATGCTGTTTTTATTTTTGGACTTGTGTGTTTTTAGCATGTATGATTTTTCTACTATAAACACAGTTATAACTGTTCTTTTATATATATAGCTTTCTTCTTTGACTATTTCCTTGTACTAAATTCTGAGGTGCAAATTACTATGATACAAGATAAGGATATATAACACAGCTGAAACAAGAAAATTCATTTTTTCAATGAAAGAGTAGTTATATAAAAACCATACTAAATTTGCACAACATACTTTTAAAATGTCTGTAAATCAGAAATACTGTGTCACTTTCATTAGTTGTCGGTGTTGTAGTCACTTGACAATTTGCACGACGCTCATGCTAGGAAAGAGGTTCCTGCATGTGCATGTGCATGCACGTAAGCAGCCAGTGCGCTTCCTTCTGAAGTTAATGATAACCTTCAACGTTATATTTTATACTAAAGAACACAAAGCAAGCAGCATTCCTCCAGAAGTTGAGACTTGCAAAACTTGTAAAATTATGTCCTACACAGGTAATTTTTAGGTGATTTATAATCTTTATGTTAGTTTGAACATGTACATTTTACTTTTTCTTTTTGCCTCTATTTAACTTCTGAAAATCATCACAATTTTCCTAAATTATTCAGTTGATTTTCTTCTTAAATATTTCGACTGCTTGCCCAGTAGCAGAAGAATGCTAGAGTTAGAGTATTATACATGTGTCTATATGTGTCATACAAAACACATGCACATGCGAAGCTATGAACATGAATGAAATCACCCAGAGGTTAAGTAACAAGTGAGAAGGGTACTGGGGGTCAGAAAGCTCATGAATATAATTCATGTCACAAGAGCCAATGATATAAACAGCTGGGTAAAGACTTAGAAGTTAATAAAGTAAAGCAAAAAATATGGCACTATACAGGATATGGCATAAATAATGCCCCCCTTTAATTTTTTATTATTTATTTTTAAAAATCTATTGATTATGCTATTACAGTTGCCCCATTCCCCCTCCTTATTCTCCTCCACTCTGCACACCTCCTCCTGCCTGTATTCCAACCCCTTAGTTCATGCCCATGGGTCATACATGTAAGTTCTTTGGCTTCTACATTTCCTGTACTATTCTTACCCTCCACCTGTTTTGTACCTGCCATTTATGCTACTTATTCCCTGTATCCTTTCCCCTATTCCCCTCCCTGCTGATAACACTCCATAGGATCTCCATTTCTGTTATTCTGAAATAGTGCCCCATTTTATTACAAAATATTTTCCTACAAAATCATAAGCATATAATTCTGTAACATAATAACATCACACTCAAGCACACCACATGACATTTTAGGTGAAATGTTCAAATTAAAGCTATAAATCAGTACACCCATGTTACTACCCTACCAACCACATTCAAGCAGGCCTTCCTTCTACCGGACCCTGTATATCAAAGTACCTATATCAAAACAAAGCAAGTAAAGAAGCACAATGTCTTCTAGTGCCATGGAGTTACCCTAGGAAGCGAAATTAGGAGTTCTTAACCTGCTAACAAATTTCTTTCAAACTGGAGAGAAAAGAAGACCCAGACAATTACTATATATCCTCATTTGCTCTATTCTGACCAAAATTAGATTAACATTCAGTCACATGGTCAGATGTAACTTAACTGACTCTGTTACCCACACAGTCAAACTGTGTAACCGAGCCAGGACCCAGGCACTCCATGTCAATACTGAAGCTCAAAACACAATGCTGCAGAACTTTTACAAACTATATTTTTGCAAGTTTATTTCTCTTTCTTGCCATGTTTTCGTAAGTATAAATAAGCTTTGTACTTTTTTTAATCTGATTTCCAAAGTTTAATAAAAATCAAATATTAGAAAAACTCTACACAAAAATATCAATTTCAGCTTCCACATTGTTGTCTACACACACCACACACACACACACACAAATCAAAACATGGTATCTTTTTGTTAAACCTGTAGCCCGTGACCACAGTGGCACCCAGAACGAGTACTTCCGCTCACCACTGGGTGGAGCATGGCACCTATGCCTGCAAATGGAGCTTTAAAATGGGCACCGAGGGGACACTCCCTGCTGTCCCTGCAGTGGTGTCCTCAATGCAGCGTTACAGTCAATATGGCTAATGTGTAGCTTTGTACTAGTTTTATTGGGACAACTTCACGACTTCATTGCCAATAGAAGTGTATGCTGTCAAAGTTAACAGACATAATCTCCTGGATATTTGAGTCTATCCGTACTTTGTGTCCTTGTATAGGTACAGTGATATACATCCTTGTACAACTCTAGTGATATACATCCAAAGTGGGAGTAAAATGTCAGACACTTTCTAGTTTACAAGTAGTAGGTGAGGTTTATCTAATTACTAAACAGAGCTTTCCTGATTTACTGACATGTTATTTATGAGCAGTGGTTACTAGAAAGAAAAAAAAAAGAGGACAATGGAGGAAAAATGAACTTTATAAAGAAAAAAATAACATTGTTGTGAAGATATAATAGAATTAAGTGATTTGTATATAACATATAATGTAAAAAGGGAAAAAACCTTGTTCCTAAAGTATTTATTTATGTATTTGGAAAACATTCACATAATAGAATTCAGTGCTTGGTCACTCTTCCCCTACATTCCTACCCTAACTTTGGTTTCCTTTTTAATGAATAAAAGGAGTCAGCAAAACAAAATGCCACCATTAAATCATTTTGCAACATTTTGTGTCAAAAATGTAATGGGAAATGCACACATCAAGGGAAAGGTTACTGTTCTTCCAGAACATCTTTTCGCTTGGTTCATGGCTCATTCTTCTACATAACTGTGCAGGCACTACTGATGGCTTTCTCTCTCGGTTTAATGTGGCACTTGAAGGATGATGGCATTTTCAGGAAACCACAGTGCAGTGATTTTAGTGGTTATCTGGCTGAAAGTGATACTGTGATGGAGAGTCAGCGCGCTGTTTACGTGCATTGGTAAAAGTCAGCTACCCAGTCATCTCACAATGTCAAACCCCTTTTTGATTATGCCCTTTCTTAATAATCCATGAGTTCAGTCTAAACAGTGAGACAGAATTAGAGGAAAGTCCTTTAAAATGGGAGCCTGCTGTGTATTAGGTACATTATATTTAGCTTTCAATCCTATTAAGTACATGTCTAATAGGAAGGGCTAGTTCAGAAACTGATCATCTTAATTCATTTCAGTTTAAGATGTAACTGCTCCATGAAATTGTTTCACAAAAAGGATGTAAATGAATTAATAATTAAATGAAAAATTCTTAAGAACTAAAATGAAAAGAAACAATGGATCATATGCACACAACAATCAGGAGTCATCAAGTGACTAAATATGGAAAATGTTATAAACACCCAGATAACATGTCATTATTATCTACTATATATTTGTGCCTATTTAAAAGCTCAGTGTATAATATTTTGTTTTAAGGAATTAAGAAAACGCTTTTCAGATTAAACTATTATCAACATTCCTCACAAACATACATCTCAATTAGTAAAAACTGAAAAGTCGCTGCCTTACAATTAACTCACATATTTATGATATGCTATAATCTATAAAATACATAACCAAAACTGAAATTAGAAAAATATTACGGGCTAACAATACAATTAACAGCACTGTTGGTGGGCGATCTGTGCTATGAATTATTCAGAATTCCTTACACCTGGATAATATTTTTCATTTACAAACTTCTTTCTCTTTTTCATTCCTACAGTAGTATAAAATTATAAAACATGGAAATTAAAGGGATCTCCAAATCGACCTGATATGTTGCTTCTTTTATGAATGAAATAACTGGTTCCCAGAAAAGGTACCTGCGTTCCTTATGGTAACGCAGCCTCTTGCTGGCAGAGCCTTATTTACATTTCTTACCTTTCAAGTTCAACCCTATTCCTTCCTACCATTCTCCTGAGTAGTTACTTAAGTTTTCAAGGGAGGCTCATTTTTGAGCATATTAACGTGGATATTAAATGCACTACCATTGCCAAAAAAAACAAAAAGAGAGGAAGTTTATCCCTTAATAAGCAAAAAAAATGATCATTGGAGTTTTCCTAACTAACAACCTCTCCATATACAACATAAATATTCATTGGAAAATTAGGTATACTAATGATGCATACCACATCTACACAATGAGTACATAAAGCAAAATAAGAGAAAAATATGTGCTTTGATAACTTTTTCTCTCTCCTTAATCATAAAATACAAATTTGAAAGCATATCTGTTCAAATGCCCATGTTAACTAAATACACACATACTTTAATACCTGAACAAAATCACACCGAAGTTATGTAATTCTGAATTTATGTATTTCTGAGATTTAAATCTCAGAAACGTACACTAAAGTTAAGTGTACTTAACTCTCAATTTCATGTATGCTAGAGAAAGAATCAATGATGCAAAACCTCTCAACTAAGGAACAAACTGACATTTTATGAAGATCCTGCAATGACAATGTCCTTATATACTAAATTCAAAGGACAGAAATTCTTTGTCTATTATTTTGCATTGTTCTACTCATTTAAACCCCTCCTCTCACACGCACCAAAATGAAAAAAACCCTCAAACCACATAATCTAGAGGATGCTATAGATGCAAGATCTATAGGATCTCCAAATTTAATCCACAAAATATAAGTATATGGTGCTTGTAATCCTGACTTTTTATTTTTTGCACAACTGTGGGTCAACAAATACTCACCTCTCTAAAATTTCACATCCTTGTGCCTGTACACCCAGAGATTTCTTCAATCTACTATTAGAGCAATGGTGTATATTGTTCCTCAGGAAAACACAGAGGGACTACAACAGCATCCAGTAGATGACCACAATTAAAATTACTAATGACCAGAAAAGTCAAACTACAGACAGCATCACAAATCTTCACAAACAGCAACTTCAATCAATATATATAATACTAAATGTAGGTATTATATTTGTTAAATAGATATACATATATGATTTTAATATATATAAAACAAACACAATGTAAATATATTTATATACTCTTCAGATGTTAACATCTTAAAATAATCTGAAAAAATGTAATCTTTTATCTGCCAAGAAGTGAGTTATTTCCTTAAAAACAAATATTCCCAAGTTACCTAAAAAGGTCAGATGCACTATTAGTGCTAGGATCCTCATTCAATATAAAAATACAAATAAAGAATAATTCCATAACATCTAGAATTAAAGAGGAAAAGCACAATTTTAATAACTAGCATGGTTAAAGATTATAGCACTGAAGTCACAAAAAACATCAAATATGGTCATGAAAACCATAAAATAATGAAAACCAAGCATTAGCTTTGACTTTGAAAAGGATGTCATTATTTAGTCTGCAACAAATACACTGACAAAGGCAAGTTTACCCAGCCAAGGAGCTAACGTGTAAATCATGCCAAGACAGTATGGGTTTAAAAGCACAGGATCTGGAGCCAGCTGCCTGAATTTAGATATCCGTTCCACCACTTCTGAGCTATGCAACTTTTTGGAAATTACTTAAGCTCTCTATGCCTTAGTTTCCTCAATTCAATAGAGATAATGCTGCTTAGCTTGTTAAGATAGTTGTAAGAATTAGATGATTTAATATGCATATATGAGGTGCCTGCTATATGTATATGTGTTTTATCATAGTTGTTGGTGCTGTTTGCATGTATAAAATATTTATAATTCCCTAGCTACTGTGCCAAGTCCTTTACTTCTATTTATCTCATTTAATCCTCCAACAACTATTGGGCAGGTACTATTGTTTACTGCTATTCCACAGATAAGAAAACTAAGTCACAGGGGAGATTAAGGCAGAGTTGACAAAAACAGAAACAGGTTTCAAACCCAACTGAGCAGGTATAAATCCTCATGCTTGATCATTCATTATACAATACTGTCTCAAAAAAATGTATAAAGACTTTAAAATTTCATGAAACGTAGGCTCTGTACATAAATTTAGCTGGCTTCTTTTTTCAATATCCAATGTTAAAAATATCAATTTGAAGAAAAAATAACGAGATTATTTTTTCACATTTCAAAACTGACTTTAGTATTTCTTCAATTAGAAGTTCCTTTGTTAAAGAAAAAATGTTCAATGACATTTGTTGAAGATGGTAAAGCAGATTTTATTTAGGAACATACTAAAGAGATCACTGCAATGGGATTTTTACAGTGGAGGAGAGAGTTTGGGCCCTACTCTGAAGTTGGACAAGTGGGAATTCACAGCCAAAGAGCAGGTGGGCATCAACGGATGGAAAATTACTCAGAGGAAGCACCAGAGTTGAGGGTTCTGGCTAAATGAACCTAACAGGATTGAATCTTGGTGAGGACAGGCCAGGGTGGTCAGACATCTCTTGGAGGACGAGGGGGAGGAGAGGTCAGGGACCCGATCAGACATCTAGGGTGATGAGATATCAAGGGCTAGGAGTTCTGGTTAAACCAACTTCTGGTTTAGACTTTCATGCTAAACCTGTATTTTACAAGGAAGTTAACAGATGAATGTGCCCTAGAGATTCAGAAATCTCTCTAAAGCTTGGTCCAGCAAAGAATCTTCATTGCCTTTAGAAATGTTTGGGAAAAAATATCTAATCTACACATAACCAAAAATATGCATAATAGTAATATTAAGATAAAAAACCATGGATCAAGAAAGGAATGTTGCCCTGGCTGGTGTGGCTCAGAGCTTGAGTGCAAGCCTGAGAATCAAAGGGTCTCAGGGTCGCAGGCTTGATTCCCAGTCTAGGGCACATGCCTGAGTTGCAGGCCAGGTCCCCAGTAGGGGGCGCAAAAGAAGCAGCCGCACATTGTCCTTTCTCTTCCTCTCTTTCTCCTTCCCTCTCTGACTAAAAACAAATAAATAAAATCTTTTTAAAAAATGAAAGGAATAAGCTATGAGGAAGTACTGACAAGAAAACATTTGCAGTGGTTACCTAGGGCTGAGGGTGGGAGCTAGGATTGACAATAAATAGACGATCACTTTTTGAGGTGAAGGAAATACTCTAAAATTAGATTGTAGTGATGGCTGAACAAATTTATTAAAAATCTTTCTGCTCTACACTTACAGTGGTATGAAAATCAGACCTCAGTATAGTTATCTTTAACAAAATGTTGCTACTTATCAAAGAAGTGGGCATTTTGATACGACTTATTTTCCACTCCTCTGTAGCTAAAGGCTAGGGCACACGCCTGAATTGTCATGTGCAACAAGAAAACAGCTTTCACTTCAGAAGACTTAATCAAAAAATAAATAATCACATTCTACACAGTTGCAGAATAGTCTAGAAAGACTACTGAGAGTATGTGTTTACACGAAAGCCTGTGGCAGAATATAAATAGGCAGGTGGATTTGGGAAGGTGAAATTTCACATAACCTTTGAATATCAGAGCTAGCATGTTAGACATCAGAGATGATATAGCCTAAGGTAGGTACTCTCCTAAAATAAGAAAACTGAGATCCATACAAATTAATTGACTGTCCTAAAATAGAACTGGCAACTGACAGGCTTCGACCAGCTGAAAATTGCAAACTCTCAGTGAAGTAATCATCGGTCAATCAAACGCTTAATCTTTTTTGTTTGATTATAACATGTATACACTATTTTTAACTTTGTTTTAAAATTAAAAATGTTTGTAAATTTTAAAAAGTAAAACAAATCAACCGGGAACTGTTTAAAGAAATGTCCCTGCCCTCAAAAGAGATTATATACCCTATCAATTGTATAAAGATGAAACTGTACAAATCTAGCAATGCATTGGTAAATAATTTAACAAGCATTTATTCTGAAGTAACTGCTTGCGCCATATTGTATTAGACTATGAGAACTGTCACAAATAAATGGAAGGCCACGAATCTGCCCTTCTTTAGTAGAAAAAGTAAAAACAATTCACAAATGATTTCCAAAGAAGTGAATAACAGCATGATGTAGGATTTTATGTGGGTCCCAACAGCAATCAAAGAAAGAAGATCTTTATGAAATCATGTAAGTTAGGAAGGACACAAGAAAGAATTAAATACTGACTAGTCTTGGGAGAAGAGTTATGATCCAAAATATTGCTGGAAGCAGCAAAGTCTTAAGCAAATAGTTGCAATGTTCATTCAAATGATAAGAATGACTAAAGAAACAACTGACAACTGACAACTGAGATGAAATAAATTCCTTGAAAAACACCTTACCCAAACTAACATAAAATGAAAAAAAATTTCAATAGTTCCACATCTATTTTAAAAATGAATTAATTAATAACCTTCCAACAATGAAAACTAGTCCACATGGTTTCATTGGGGAATTCAACAAAAATTCAATAAAGAAATAACATCAATCTTAAACAAATGCTTTTTAAAAACAGGAGAGCAGAACACTTTTTGAGGCCTTTTACAAAGGCCAGTAGTATAACCTGATAACAAAACTAACACTTTACAAGAAAAACAATTAACAGCACAAAACTTTTCTGAATAGAGACACACAGCCCTTATCAAAATATTAGCAAATAAATTCCAAAAATACATAAAAGAGGCCATGTATCATGATCAGGAGAGGTTTATTCCAGGATGGCAAGGTTGGTGGAACTTTTAAGGCCCCCTTATGTGGGGGAAGGAGGAGCTAGACTAAAACACTGCTCATGCACCTTTCCCAAGATCTCCGGGTTGCAAGACCGGTCTTATCCACTGACCCCGTACTTTTCTACTTTGTAGCCCTTGTTGGCTCACCTTCCCCCAGACCTGGATCCATAAAAGAGCAAGAGCCTTTTGTTCAGAGCTCTGTCAGCAGAGACATTAATTTTGTTATACAATTGCATTGAAAAACATTAAATACTTTGGAATATATTCAATAATAGACTTGCAATAATTGTACAGTGAAAACTACAGAAACAGTGATGAGAGAAAGTAAAGGGTATCTGAATGTAGAGCTATACCAAGTTCATGGATTAGGAGACAATAGTGTTCAGATGTCAGTTAATGCTCCCCAAATTCATTCATGTATTCAGCACAAAGCTAATCATAATCCCAGTAGGCTTTGTTTTGTCCTTTTTTTTTTTTAAAGTTGCGGTTAACTACACATAAAGTTGATCAGTTTAACCATTAAATGGGCAGTTTGGAGGCATTAAGCACATGCACACTGTTGTGGGACCATCACCACCAGCCATCTCCAGAACTTGTTCATTTTCCCCACCTGTTCATTTGTACCCACAAAAGATGAACGACCCACTCCCCCTGCTCCTGGCAACCACCATTCTACTTCTGTCTCAATGAATGT
The DNA here is from genome assembly GCA_004027475.1 of Anoura caudifer. Taxonomy (NCBI): domain Eukaryota; kingdom Metazoa; phylum Chordata; class Mammalia; order Chiroptera; family Phyllostomidae; genus Anoura; species Anoura caudifer. The sequence goes on from PVKU01001105.1 coordinate 200,413, forward strand.
GACTATTCTAATTCCCTCATATTAAAGGAAATCATACAATATTTGTCCTTTTATGGTTGGCTTATTTCACATAGTGTAGTAAGGTCTTCAAGTTTCTTCCATGTCATGGCATGTATCAGAATTCCCTTCCATTTTAAGGCTGAACAATATTCCATTGTATGTATTTACCACATTTTGTTTAGTCATTCATCTGTTGATGACACTTGGGCTGCTTCCACCTTCTGGCTACTGTCAATGCCATGTACATGCATGAACAATATCTCTTTCTCTGCTTTCAATTCTTTTGAGTATATTCCCAGAAGTGGAAGTGCTAGATCATACAGCAATTCTATTTTTAATTTTTTGAGGAACCACAATACTGTTTTCCACAGTGGATGCACTATTTTATAATATATTCCCATCAACAGTGCACAAAGGTTCCGATTTGTCCACATCCTCACCAACACTTGTTATTTTCTGGGGGTTTTGTTTGTTTTCACTTTTGTTTTCTAATAGCCATCCTAATGGATTTGAAGTGGTAGCTCATTGTGGTTTTGATCTGAATCTCCCTAATAATTAGTGTTTATTGGCCATTTGTGTATCTTCTTTAGAGATCCTTGAATGTCTATTCAAGTCCTGTGTTCATTTGGAATCAGGTTTTTTGTCTTGTCAATGAGTTTTAATTCTTAATCTGCTATTGACATCCCTTATCAGATATATGATTTGTGAGTGTTTTCTCCCATTTTGTGGGTCGCCTTTTCTCTCTGTTGACAGTGTCCATAAACACCCAAACATGACATCCAGCTTATCTGTTTTTGTTCTTGCTGCCGGTCCTTTCTTTTTCAAGAAAACAGATAAGCTGTTTCTGACACTTACATGCAAATGCAAAAGCTCTGGAATAAAAAGGACTTACTATAAAGGCCCCAACAGACAACAACTGGTATTATGGAATAGAATACAAAGTCTAGAAATAGGCCCACATTTAAATCGTCAATTGATTTTTAACAATGGCGCCAAAGCAATTTAATGTGGTATGACAAGCATTTTCAACAAATGGTGCTGGAAAGCTGGAAATGCACATGGGATAAAAAACAAATCTCCCTTAACTCCATCTGAGACCATAAACAAAATTCAATTTCAGATGGATCACATATCTCAAGATGAAAATTAAAATTAAAAAGTTTCTATAAGAAAACAAAGGACATCATCTGTATGAACTGGACTGAGGAAAACAGTTCTAAGATAGGAAACAAAAGCAATAATCATAAAAATGGTATGTTGCTAACTGATATTAGTATCTTCTCTTTAAATGACACCATGAAGAAAAATGAATAGACAAGCCACAGATAAGAATATGTTTGAAAAACATTATTTGTAAAAGGACTCACAATCAGAATGTATATTAAAAACTCCTACAATTCAATACTAAACATGGAGCACAAATTTTTTTTAAAGGGTAAAAAATTAGCTCACAAAGGAAGACATACCAATAGCCAGTAGACTCATGAAAATATGTTGGAAGTCATTATACGTCAGGGTAAGGCAAATTAAAACGATAGTAGGATTCCCTCAATATGCATTAAAATAGCTGACATCAAATAAGAACTTTAAAGATGCCACTTATATGAAATACTGTAAGCGGTAAAATTAACTTACGGTGAAAAATATAGAAAAGTGGTTGCCTTTGAAAAGAAGGACTGATTGGGAAAGGACACATGTTTTGGGAATATGAGAATGTCCTGTATCTTAGCAGAAACGGGGGCTATGTGAGTGCATGCTTTTGATAAAATTCACCCATATTTTCACTTAACATTTATGCATATCACTGTATGTATAACCTTTTACCCTGCCCCCCCACCACACACACAAATAAACAACTATTGAATTTAGTAGATTTACTTTTTGCAGTGGATCGGGTTGGCAATTCTGAATCTACTTCCCATACAGTCTGTGCTTGAGCAAATAGGTAAACATACTGCCCTGAAAATCTAAATGTTAGAGAACTTCTGAACAATACAATCTGTAAATAAATTTTAATAAATGGAAACAGTATTTCCATGAAATTGTTTTAGCTTGTTTCATCATTTCATTACATCAAGATTTACAACTTTATTAAAGTTGAATTGTTATTTGCTGTAGTTTACAAAGTCTTGAATTAAAAATACAAACAAAGCACATGTGATTAAGTTTTTATTTAGGTACAGCCAATATTTTTTTACTCAACTTTTAATTTTTTGTTTTCATCTAAATTACTAAGATTATATTTAATCAAAATACCTATTATAAAACTTTAAGTGGTTGTAATATTTGCTCTTCTTTCCCTATTTATCTTTAATAAAAAAGGAAAGAAAATACCTTTATTATTCAATGCTCAGGCTGATTTCTTTACACATTCTAGCAGTGTTCATGTAACATATTGTTGTTCTCACAGAGTTTTACTTCTGGCATTAAGCTGATTCAATTAGGCAGCTTTTAAAAAATTAATACAATTCAATGATCAGGTTTTCAAAAATAACAATAAAGCTTTTAAAACAAAAGGAGACCTCATAGGGTAACTTGTCTTTTAAAAATATCAAAATAAAATCAATTGCTAAAAATAGAAACTTAGGAATATTTTATCAAAATAAGGATATAATTATGTTAAATACTCCCAAATATGGCAGAAATAGGGGTTCCTAATTTTACTGAATTTTAATTTTACTTAAGTTTAGATGATAGTGTATTTTTCTCAGTAATCATATCAGAGTTTCCTTGAAATGCAGCTAGCACTATAACAGTTATTTGAGAAATAAAGTCAATGTAAAAGTATAATGAGACATTTAAAAACCTAAGAAAATAAAGGTTCAAAATGGTCATAATTATATTCCTTTGCTTAAATTTTCAAGTAATTCCTAATGCTTCATTAATTTAAATTTAGAATGCCAGACTCTTCTTTCTTTTTGCTGTGAACTCTGTTAAAAAAGGCAAGCAGCATACTTCTCCAGGCTAAGAGGTACCGGAGTCCCTGTGTGTTCTGAGACATCCTGATGCGCTAAGATAGATGGTTATACTTTCCAAAGAGAAAAGCCAAGTTAGACGTAACACCAGATGTATTATCAGCCAAACTTGAAGAAAGGCTCTCAGGGTGACATGAGGTGACGAGAGACTCTCAGGGGGACATGAGGGGATACATTTTATCACATATAACTGAAAGAAATATTAAAAAGCTAAGCTCAGAAACGATCCTTTAGGATACACTAACTGTGCTATACTAATCACTGACTCAGGAATATAAAAGTAAACAAAGCAAAACAAAACCCTGAAACCTATCTTTGAAATTGCTGGTAGAGGTAAAGAATAGAAACAGAAGTTTATCCAGAAATGTCTTTGTGAAGAAAATGTCTGTTTTTAATACATTTGAAATATAGTAGAACACATAATCATTGTAAAACTTATATTTGTTTCCAAGCTTTAATTTTTAAGTATCTGAATAATATATTTTTGCACTATCACTTTACAATAATGATATTCCTACATTAATATGCAAATTTTATCATCAGTAAGATTGTGATAAACTGCATAAGAAACAATAAAGTAGCAAATACATAAAATAAAACAACTGTTTTAAAAAATATATCAAATGAAATCTGAACTGATCTTAAGAGACAAAGCTAAGTTTCATATTTTTTAATTAATGTAAGCCATTTTCAGTGATCTGATGTTCTATGAATATAGTAACTGAAATTACAACTAATCTTAGCTTCATTTTTAATCTAATCAAATCTCTGAGAGAAAACAGGCCTTCAACTATGACCCAGGCAATCTAGAAACCTGCATACAAATTAGAACAGAAAAGGTCATTAAAAATAAAAGAATCTAAATAGTCAAAGACAAATATTTGAAATGAAAACATGATACATACATATACATTCTCCCTGGTGCTCTTAATAGCTGATGATACGATCAAATTTACTTTTGGGTGAAGCACTCAGAGGCCAAATGTTTAAAATGTGAAATACATAAAAGTGCCAACAACATTGTTAAGAGACCAGACATCTAATCTTGTAACTAAAGTGGTTCAATACCTGTATAATTTGCCACATACTCAAATAAGGTGAATACAGCAGACACTTAATAGTTTGAATTTAGCTATAAAAGTGAAATAGCTTCATAGATCACTTCCTATTCTCTGAGTAATGGCCACAATACAAAATATTAAAGATGCCGTGGTTCTTCGTTTCAGGAAACCTTTTCTCTCCTGCCTATCTCCCATTAAGTTTAAAAAAAACAACTGAGTTTACATGGTTAAGATAAAATCTGAAGTCTAAAAATTTAGTGTTATTTCTACTTCAACTGCCTGATAAAGATTTTACAGAGAAGAAAGGCCCACCTATCCCTAAAATCTATCTTTTAAAAATCAAAAATGTTCAAGGAGAGGAATCACTTCACTTCTATTTTATACTGATGCATCAGCTAAGTGATCTCAAATTTGTGGTTTCTCTTTCCTTACCTAATACACAGAAAAAAAAATATCTACTATTCTTTTCTTTAGTGATGTAAATGGAATTCTCCTTTATTAAACTTTTTAAACATCTTCATCAAACACTTATATTTAGTGACCAGTATGTTCTAGAAATAAATTATAATATTAAAAGTTTCATATTAATTCAGCAAAGAATAATCAGTCACTACTTATGTGGAGTAGTCATGCATTATCACACATTCATGGAGTATTAGATGTGGGGGGAATCATGGAAATAAAAACAAATAAGATGTCACTAAGTGGGCCCATAATTGCCTCCACCAAAAAACATCCATCACAGAGATACATATGTAAAAAGATCTTACAATTCTAAGTTAGAGTTTCAATTTGGCATTTAGCGTTTAATTTCACTAAATAACAAAGAAATATATTTTAATTGGAAACTTCCCAGGTAACTTTTAATGAAATTTAAAAAGTAGATGGCAAAAATAGAAATGCTATTTTTAAAAAGTTCATAAGATATTATCAACCATCTTCCTCTTTAAGACCGTAACAATTTTTGTATTTCCCATATCTGGCAGAAAAAGTTCGATCTAATTATTTTAGAAGAACATGTTTCAATTAATTAATTTTTCTGTCCCACATATTCTAGAAATAATTATATACAGAAACAGAACATGCACATTCTCTGAAAGGTAAAAATAGAAGCATTTACTATTACTGGAACATATTTACCTATTGGAATCCTTATTTCAGAGCCCACATATGTGTATCCTTTATATTACTAAATAATAATCGCTATTAATAAATGACAGTGATGTCCTACTATTTTATATGGAAAGAATTTTCTATCACTCAGCAATTATTCACAAAGTCCCCAATGGAGTAGAACATGATTTTTATCATACACATTAAAGGGAAAAATGGACACACAGAAATACTAAATCACTTGCCAAAGGAAGAGCTGAAAAAAACTTAAGAGGCAAAACAGAAAATGACAGTTGGAACCTATTATAGTTGACAGATAAATTGAATGCAATTTCCCAGTGATGTTAAAGTACTATAAATGTATATTGACACGTATACATACACAAAAACCTGAAAAAGCAAGGGAAATAATTGAGGAGGAAATCTTGATATAGCCTGAATTACATAGAGAAGTGTGGTTTCAAAATCAAAGCTGCTAAACAGCAGATTCTATGACTCGAGTTCATTTGTTCAAAGAACTTGAGAAAATAGATATGGTGTATTCAATAAAAGATTATTAATTAAATTATGACCCAAAAAGAATAATTTTGTAAGAGAACCTAATAGACATATACAGTAAGTATAATGTTTCTCTGACCAAGCACTGAAATATATCTTAAGAGAAAATAAAGTCTAATTTAAAATGTCTGAAAATTAAAGTTACAAAAGAGAATTTCATGTGTACATTAATATTTTAGATACAACTTGATCATAACTGTGGACTTTTTAGGGAATTTGCAAACAATGATGGTGCCAATTACAAAATAAAAGAGATAGTATGGGAAATGGCAGATATTAGCTTGTCGTATTACCTTTTTAAATACATTAAATTCTACATAAAATGAAATTCTTCTGTAACTCAAGAGCAATAGTGCTTTAACTGAATGTGTATTTTTTAGTACTGAACAGCTACATTATAATCATAAAATTTTATGGCATTGTATATCCAGCTTATTTTGTCCTCAAAATCATTATAAAACTTTTTAAGTCCCTCTTCATTACCTCTTTAAATCCTTTGCAGAAAATCTGTGATGTTATCTTCTTAACAAGGTAAAACTAAGGAAGAAGGCTTTATATCCATCATTTCTATAGCAACAAAAATATATTTACCTTCCAGAAGACTTTCACAGAATCCCAGACACTGGCATGTTATAATAATGCAATTAGGAATGAAAATTTTATAAGAGAAACTAAATGAGAGTAAAGACTAATATTATTCAAAAATATTACCAAGAATCAAAGAAAGATGATAACTATTTTTTAATACAATTAAAATATTTGTTGAAGATGCCCCTATTATAAAGTAGTTTTAAAAATAAAAATTGTATATATTTCCTGGATTACTTCTTTCATATACATGATTAAATAAATAAATAAAAATGTGGTAAAAATGTATAGGTCTTATAGTAAAACAGCCTGAATTAACCTACTATTTAAAAATAAATAAATAAGAGTGTAGATATTTCCATAGGTTCAATTAATTAAAAAGAAGATAACCTGCTCTCTAAGATTTTAACTTTGTTTCAGACTGATCATGCATGACAATGTACCCTCAACCCCAAGGAAATTTCCTCTAGAATGAATTTTTGTACAATATATAAGATTGTTTTCTATGTTTTTTTCTTTTGTTCACTAATATGTGTTGTTTTGTTACTTCATGTACTCCATTATAGTATGCCTATGCCTGAAATTTCTTTTTATACATAAATCAGAAAATTATAATATAGCCAGAATTATCAATGTATATCTTCTCTTATTAGAACTACTTTACCCTAAATTTTAATGAGTTTACCCTTCAGGAGAGCTCACATGACATTCAAAAAGCACTGGCCAAATGTTACACACTTTCTTGACTTTGTTGAAGCATTTTGTATTTTTTCACTGTAATTCTAATTTTCTCCTTATCTTCTTCACTGATAGTATAAAAAACTTATAAATTCAAAACTTCTTGCCTTTATTTGAGCAATGAAAACAAATAAAAATTATATTTTAATGACAAATAAATGACTTCATTTTGGAAACAAATATTTAAAATCATGTAACAATATTAATATATATTTTATCAATGTAGTGTTTTAAAACATTTAATTTCTGTGCCTTCAGGTAATTTAAAAGGGGTTTATAAAAAGACAGTTTTTTTGAGAAATCAGAAAGGTTTCCCCTGCCACACTGAAAGATTACTTATGTAAGAGTGATAATGCTTTTAAATGAGGTCTCCTGAGTTCACCCATCCACTCCTCCGTCTCACCCAGGGTTTTGAGCAATTTCTTCATCTCAGCAAAAGAAGCAAATGGCTAAAATTAGCAGTGTCTGGACCATCAGGAATAGCCACTGTGCAATATCAGCTGAGATTCCTGATTAGCATTATGTCTGCTAAAAAAAAAGTACCAAAACAAAACAAAGGAGAAAACAAACATAAAACAAAATAAAACCTATCTAGGCCATCTTTTCACCTTTCTTTATTTCATAAGAGAGAAGCATTTAACACATTTGTTTTGATAAACAGGAACTAGTGATGAAGCTCCTATCAATAAAAGGTATATCTTATCATTATTGCTAATAAACTTAAAGTTTTAGAACATGCTAAGAGAACTTAGTAATTTTTATTGTTTAATGAGATAAAACAATAATCTTAGTGCCAAGTGTTTGGATTAAATTGCTTTTGTGGCATCTAAATACAGAATACTGTCAACTCTTATCAAGAAAACATTAATTCTCTTGTGTTCAAAATTCAAATTATCGCTCCTAATTACACCTAACTCCAGAGAATAACCAAGTGTGGCAGGTTAGTAAGTGGATGAAATCTGCTTCTGAGGTAGTGTTTCCGCTAAATAAAGTTTAGAAAAGATCCTGTACTGTGATTTTCCCTCATTATATCTGTGATGAAAAAAAATGATGAAAACGCCACCGCAACCCCCTGAAGACAAGGTCTCATCCCTACAATTTACCTGACGAGATTTTCATTGTCTCCAGTTCCCTTGCAGGTAGCACATTCAGTTCGTAAATCTTCAGCCTTGGGCTTCTTCTGTAACACAGACTGCCTCTGTCTTCTCTCTCTAGGAACTCTTTCCTGCCAACCCAGGGAGAACAGAACAAAACAAAACATAAGCAAAATCAGGATATAAGGAAAACAGAAATAATTCTGAGCATAAAAGTTTACCAAAGTTTAGACTAGGTAAAATATGCTTAACTTATTCCAACCTCATGTTTTTCTTCATCAGGAATGAAGCTTCGTTTTCGTCCTCTGGTTCTCTAAAAAGACAAAAAAACCCACAACTGCTTACACACTTGGAAAATTAGTATTTCTAATTAATACTGTAATGCTCTATTGCACTGCTACAATTTATGTCACAGGAAATAAAAACCAAGCAAATTTACAGTGCTTTACTTAATAACACAAGTATCTGATAGGAAAAAAGTTCTCCAAAATTAATTTGAAGAATTTTTCAACACTTCACATATGTCACACAATTTAAATTTTCATAACTTATAAGACTTCTACAGCTGAAATGCTAAATCTAGACTCATAGTACATCCATTATATGTCCGTGTGTGTGTGTGCATGCATGTTTGTGTAACATGAACAATTTTTAACAGCCATAAAAAGTGGGAGGTAAGAATCTCAGATGTCCCCAAATCTTTGTTAAAATAGACCTAAAACATGATATAAATGACTTATTTCAAATTTAATTAAAATATTTCAGAACACATTTACCATTTGAAAGACAATATCCAAACATACTTAATAAAGTATGATAAACTGTAAGAGTAATAAAGTATGGAATACAAAATTATTTACAGCCAATATGTTAAAAATCTCCGAGCACACAACAAAGCCTCTGTAGACCCATAATCCCGTGTGCAGATGAGTGGTCTGCAGATCATGGAAGAGAAAGGAGGCACTCTCCCACAAATTACCACATGGAGATCAAGGAACATTTCCAGGTTAGAGTAATTACCAAATAATTCTAAACATAATTTCTATCCAATGTAAATATGTTGATGTTTTCCTAAAGTACTGTTGTTTCAACTCATGATACCAAGTCCCTTGTTAGTTAATACCATGGCTAATTACACATTATTTAATCTGCCCCTAGACAACCAAGACCTGACTGATTGAACTAGTCATTCAAAAGAAATATATTTATAAACTATGTATTCATTTACATTTGCATTGACAATTAGAATGTTTTAATAACACTATGTAAGGAATTAGGAAGAAAAAGTAACACTGTATCCAAGAAAAGTCTTTAAATGCAGACCTTACATCTATTCTTAATCCCAAAGAACAATACTGAGCTTGCTCCTCAAAATATCAGTCAGGGCTCATAAGCACTGGCCTTCCCTAAGAGCTTCTCAGAAATTTAGAATCTTAATTCTTACTTCTTACTGCCTTTTAACAAGATCCACAAGTAATTCATACACACATCTGAGTTAGAGAACACGAGTACAGAAGAATTCTTAATACTGACACTTATCTAAGCTCTAACTAAAGCTTTATGGCTAGCTCTTTCTTTACACATCCATCTTTCCCTTCTGTGACATCCCTGTCCTTTATGCTTCAATTTCTGTCCCCCAACACAGTTTATCCCCAAACTGGTGAGGATCATATCATACTCATCTTCCCAAACACAATTAACCTTAATACAATATGTATTACATAAAGGCTGAATTAATTTGTTGTAATAAAATAAATAAGTGGTTAGATTAAAATTCATAAGTGAGTTGCTGGATAATACAAATGATAAAACAATTGATAAAGAGGGCAAATTATTGTTTCCTTCTCCAATAAGCTATTTTTCAATTGAGTAATTTTTGCATATAGGGCATTTCAATAAGGTGACCAGAATAACCAATATCAAAGGGAAAATATCCAAATTACTCATTTGAGTCCTATAAACATTTCAGAATGCTCAAAACTCCATACATTCCCATGTTTTTTTTTCATTCAACCCTTCTTTTAAGTAATGAAGCACCAAATGAATCATTGAGCTTTTGAATAATCTAGTCAGTGATTTAATTTTTGAGGTATACATGTGAAAGCTCTAAGTTCATGTTATCAATTATTTTCAAGATATAGTTATTTACCGCTTTTAATTAATACTTTAAATCTTCAATCATCTGGAATGACTCTATGAATTGGAAGTTTTTCAAACCCATACTGCAATTAGTATCATAAAGCACAATAATGCCAATAAGTGATTAACATACAATAGCATAAGTTACATTTCTCTATAAATTCCTTCTTATATAACTATGTATATATTTAACTAAAGTGCTATTGTAAAAGTGAGTAAGTATATTTATAATTATCTAAAACAATCATTTTAAATCAAGTACATTTATTACCAAATAGTAATCATTGATGTATTCCTATAATACATCATTCCTACGATGTAATTTTAAATAACTAACCAAAGCAACATAAACAAACTCCAGCCAGAAACACATTGTTACAAGCAATATGAAATGACAGTGTCTCAGAGCTTTGAAAAAGCAGTCCAGGGACGGAGTTGATGATCACACAGCTGACCGCGGTGAACTTCAAACCTGGGTATCTCAACTTGCAACGCAGTGTTTTTTCTTGCATGACAAATCCAAGATCAATAAATTTAATCCCAAATAGAGATGACCAAAATTATCATGCGAAAACAAATCTCTTAGTCTCACTTAAATACTTAAACTGTAACATCAAAATGCCTACACGAAGAATTCTCACATTTCAAAACCAGTACATTAGAGAGTTACACCCAATAGAGAGACTTCCACACCTCAAGTTAACACTATATTCTATCCACTCTGCTGCCCTACACAGTAGAATATTACCGTGGTTCACAACCAAAGTAAATTACAGCAAGCTTCTTTAGCATTTATCACATCAGCAATATTTACAATGAAAAAAAAAAGGTGATTTAATCCAAACACAAGTGTTCACAATACAAAGTCCTCCAAGAAAATGCCAAGAGCTGTTGGTTTCTTTCTAGTTTTAAGGAAGCAGTCATGACATCTCACAAATGCCTATGATCAAACAGAATATGTCTTAAACATGGTGCCTCTGAATGAATCAGAAAATCTAAAGGGTGCTAATTAGTGGGAGAAATGATGCAAAAAAAGCAAAAAGAAAGAAAAACAAAAACATGTTTGACTCATCCAACAAATTTCAATTACCAAAGAACTTGCCCCATCTTAAATGTAAAGAAGTATTCATAACCAGGCGGTTCTTTCATGACGTACATTGAGGCTGCCACTTTTTCTTTAGCTATTTATTTTTAGAGACAGAAGAAGGGGAGGGAGAAAGAGAAACATTGATGTGTGAGAGAAACATCGACTGGCTCCCCCAACCGGGGACCTGGCCCCCTACCCAGGCATGTGCCCTGACCAGGAATCGAACCACAACCCCTCAGTTCACAGGCCGATGCTCAATCCACTGAGCCACACCAGCCAGGGTGAGGCTGACCCTATTTTAGAAACAAAATAAAGCAGCAGGGTATAAATGACACGTGGAAAGAAGAATTTTATTTAATGATTATGTGTCTTAGAACTTAACATAGACACATTATCTAGTTCCGAATGATCAACTGAGGATTCAATTCCAAATTGTGGTTCCTTTTACAATTATTAACCTATAAAAAGCAAATGAAAGTTTGAAACTCACTCTACATCTTGACACATTCCTATTTTTTTTTTGTTTTGTTATATTTTAAGAACTTTATATGCCCGGGGAACAATGCAAGCTGAGCAGCTTAGATCACCTGGTTCTTTATCTGTCTATGGTATATTTACTTGAAAACAAGAGGTGAAAAAAAAAAAACATCCCCAAGAGAATGAAATGATATTAGAGACAATGTATCTAAGTTAGAAAAGAATAAAGTATTATTAGTCATTGGACATCATTTTAGTAGCTTATTCATCTGAAACAAATAATTGTTTCAATCATTTCATTTAGATAGAAAACATGTAACCAATTTAAATTAATTCTTAAGAGCTAGGGTTATTTTAATTTACAATTAACTCCTAGGTATGATGATGCTCCCAAGGTCAGAAGATTCATTTGACAACTGAGCTGAATTTAAAACTGAAAGCGCCTCCACATCTTTCATACCACAAGATGGTTTCCACTCATTCACGTGTGCAGTTTTCTCTAAATTTAACAACTTAACTTTTTTATGACTAATCAACACTTATACAAATGATAATGAATAAATAAGCCATTATTTAACCAGATAAAACATAAGGAATGCCTCCCTATGCAATTTATATATAAAAAGAGAAAATGCTTATTCTTGAGCAAAATTTCAAATTCAATGTTAACGAGGACAATTAAATCAAACATTGAAAACCTCCGTAAAGCTGAGTATCTTCAGATTTATACAGAGAAATAAATGCCAGCAGCTGCCTGGCAGCTGTTCAAAATGCTTCAATATACATTTTATACATATAAAATTTACATATATATTCTAAAAAAATAAGTATTTGTTTTCCAATTATAGAACAATATATTGAAAACAATCATATTAAAGCTCATAAAATATGCAAAAATATTTACATATGTAAACAAGGTTGAACAAAGTGCCATCTGTTTCTGTTAGCTACTGGCACACAGCAGATGGAATAGTGATCACGGAAACTGAGTGTTTTCCCTTCCTGTCAATTGGTTGTAGGGTTTATTTCTATCTAATCTAATTTATATTGACAGGGGTAGGAAAATACATAGCCCTGGCTGGTGTGGCTCAGTGATTGAGCACAGGCTGAGAACCAAAGGGTCACCAGTTCAGTTCCCAGTCAGGGCACATGCCTGGGTTGGGGGCCAGGTCCCCAGTGGGGTTGCATGAGAGGCAAACACACATTGATATTTCTCTCCCTCTCTTTCTCCGTCCCTTCCCCCTCTCTAAAAGTAAATAAATAAAATCCTTTTTTTAAAAAGGAAATTACACAGAAGAATAAAAAGAAAATTATAACCAACTGGGTTAACACTCAAATTAAAACAACCACAAGCCTAAAAACATAAGATATATGTTTTGTGTAGGCATTCCTATAAAACCCTTTTCACAGATAATGCTATATTCAAAAAAGTAAAATCCTGAAGCTCTACCTATTCTAATTCTCTTTATTTCAAACTCTTGGAAATAAAAATGATGAATTTCCAAAGGCAAAATGCAGACTTCAGGTCCTGGATAAGATTACTTGACAATCACAGTGAGTCTCTTTCTTCCAAGAGCCAAAGTGAGTTAAGTATGGTCCAGTTCCACCACAAAGAAGTCGGCCAACGTTCTTCTAAAGACAGTAGACTCAATAATAGCGCTGATATCTAAAGCCTCCAAATAAACCTTTTTTCACAGAACTGTAATTTAATTAAAACAGTTATTTTAAAATAACAAGGACACAGTGCACAGTAACCTTTAGTCATTTTGTTAGGGCTCAATGGGACATTTACACAATGGAATACTACTCAGCCATAAAAAAGAGGGAAATTATACGCTTTATGACACAATGGATGGACTGGGAGAACATCATGCTAAGTAAAGTAAGCCAGTCAGAGAAACTCCTATGTGGAATTAATGAACAAACTGAACTAACAAGCAAAACAGAGACAGACTCATAGATAGCAGATGACAGGTATGGGTGGGGTAGGTTGGGGGTGGAGGGACTGAGCAAAAAGGAGAAAGGACTCGTGGACGTGGACAGCAGTGTGGTGACTGCAGGGGGCAGGGTATAAAGGAGCTCAATGGTAATGGAAAATACAATTTTTTTTAAATTCAGAATATAAATATATAATTAAGTTACAAATTAAATTTAAAAAATATATTAAAACACATATTCCAGTCTTTCAAATTCTTAGGACTTAAGTTCTAACTTTGTTAAACAGGATAACACTTTGTAGTTGTAAAACTCATTTAACAACAAATGCAGTGAGAGTAGACTCTAGGGTATTGATTTTCAAACGCAGACTGCCACTGGGGCAGACTATCGACCTACAGTTTTCAGTAAGAGAGAAAACAGATTAACAAAATGTTTAAGTCTACTTCCAAAACAATGACCTATAAGAAAACGTACATCCTGAAAAACAACATGGTTTCAGCCAAAGATGCTAAAAAGTACTTTTTTTAAAACTTTTTTTTATTGTTCTTGTACAGTCGTCTCCATTCCTCCCCCCGACTCCCCCCACCCCTGCACCCCAGCCTCCCCACCTTCCACTCTTGATCCTTCCCGGCTTTGGTTTTGTCCATGGGTCCTTGATACATGTTCCTGTACACAACTTCCCTTCCCCCTTCTCCCCCCATTATTCCCTCCCACCTCCCCTCTGGTTACTGTCAGTTTGTTCTTAATTTCAATGTACTTTTGACTCTTTATTGCATTTATTTTTTTTAAATGGAGATATACAAAACAAAATAAAAAATGCATGAGACAGGAAGAAAAATCTGACAAATTCAAAGAGAGCAGAAGATGCTGCATGTGTGTGAAGGAGTATGGGAAGGCAGGTCCCAACAAGTCCTTTGGCACTTGTATAAAAGATGAAAAGAGACTACATGATATAAAATGTAAAGAAAATGAAAAGAAAATCAGAAAGCTTTCAAGTTACATTAAAGTTGTTAGAAAATATGCCAAAAAAGTACAAACATCAATTTTAAAGTAACTTCAAAAGGGACATTGGTAAGCTAATTCATATTTTCTTCAAAAGTAATTTGCTTGCCTAAAAGCAAGTGAAAAGTTTCCACATAAAAAAAACATACAGAGAAAATGTCTAAATAATGGGTATTTAAACAGAAGTATTCCAGGCTTCCTTTACAATAATTCTCTAGTTTTACCAATGAAATAGGATTAACATACAAGGAAAAGGGGGCCAATTTCCTCCTAACACTAAAAGAGAGTTCCAAAGTACACTGGCTTCAAATGCCTGGCCACAGCGGAAAACGGAAGAACTTATCTGTGAAATACTAAGAACTTACTGTGAACCAAACCTTGCAGTACTTCATGGATATAGAGTGGTAAACAGGACAGCTCCTGTCCATGGGGTTTCAGGTCTGTGTGTGTACAGATACCAAACAAATAATTACATGAACAATTACTTATAAATATGGTAAATGCAACTAAAGTAAACTAAAAGAATAAAATCACTGCTCAGATCTTCCAAAATCTTTCAAACTCTCTACTACAATCAAAAGTGCTCTTAAGTTTAAGAGTGAGTCATATTTTTAATACCCTTTATAATGATATAAAACTCTACAATCATCTTAAAGATACATATAGAGAAAATCCCTAACATTTTTTTTTAAATCTTGAACACATTTCAGTGCGATGCTAGCAACCCTCAGGCAGGAATGGAAAAAGAACAAGCTCGGATTTGCAAGAGGGAATCAAGGATGGTAGCAAAAGCATTACTGAAATGACTAAACATAGGATCCATTTAAGATACTAGAATTGTCCGTGATAGCAGGAGGTGCCTGGGTAAGCAGTTTGCTAGGTAACTGTGAGAATGAAGATGGCCCCTGGACTAGAAACGGAAAGAAGGACCCACAACAAACTGAGCTCATGGTTATTTCAGATACACCTTAATATTAACATCAAAAATTATTTCATCTAACATTCTCTCTCTACTCAATGCAGAAAACACACCCAAAAATATCGCTAACAGTCACGTAGCTCTAACTACTCCCAAGAACAAGCACTGTGTTCCACTGTGAGATGGCTCTCATTGTCGGACCCAGATCCACTGTCTGAACTTATCCTAGTGTCCATGTAACAGAGGCTTACGTACTCAAAGATAAATGACCAGGTCATTATTATGTAGAGAGTCTCGGTTCATCCATTTATTAAACTTATAAACATACAACAAGCGTAATTATAATTGTGAAAAGGGCAGCAAAAGAAAACAGTGCTACGGAATACTCTTCCAATTATTCCGCGGGGTATCTTTCTGGAACTTTGTCGTAACATCATGTTAGGTTTTTCTGTCTTAGCTCATAGGAACTAAATTTGGGGAATAATGACAACAATAATACAGGGTTAATTACACTTTACTACAGATATATAATCTCAGTTACTTATCATTTGTTTGAAAGTTCAACTAGAAACATTTTAGCATTAGTGACAGTACAGATAACAAAGAAGAAAAGGGGGCTGCATCATTTTTTTTCTTTTAAAATATCATCAGTGTTCCCTTCTCCATGTGAGAACACAAGAAGAAGATCCTCACTGACTATGCTGGCACCTGATCTCTAGTCTCCAGAACTGTGAGCAATAACTTTCTGTCACAAAGAAAAAAGGAAAGGGAAAGGGAACAAGGAAGCGAAGGGGAAAGCGAAGGGGGAAGTGAAGGGGGAAGGGAAGGGAAGGGAAGGGAAGGGAAGGGAAGGGAAGGGAAGGGAAGGGAAGGGAAGAGATCATCAGTGTCCATAGCCAACAAAGAAATGCAAATCAAAACCACAGTGACATACCCCTTCACACCCACTAGGACGGCTACAATCAAAAGGACTGACAATAATAAATGATGGTGAGGATGTGGAAAAGCTGGAGCCTGCATACACCACTGGTGAGACTGAAAAATACTACAGCTATATGGGAAAGAGTCTGGCAGTTTCTTAAAAGTTTAAATTAGAGTTAACATGTGAGCCAGCAATTCCATTCCTAGGTATATTATACACTCAAGATAAGTGAAAACTCATATTCACAGAAAAAACTTGTACATGAATATTCATAGCAGCATGACCTATAACAGCCAAAAAGTGGGGAGGGGGACCCACAATAGTCCATCGAGTGATGAGTGAAGATAAATAAAATCCGGTATACCCATAATGGAATATTGCATGGAAATAAGAAGAAATGAAGTACTGATACATGCTGTAACATGAATAAATCTTGAAAATATTATGCTAAGGGGAAAAAGTCATATTATTCCATTTATATGGAATGTCCAGAAAGCAAATCTGTAGTGACAAAGAGTAGATAAGTAGTTGCCTAGGGTTTGAGCTTGGGAGAGTGGAAAATGCAGACACTGCCAAAGGATGTAGGATTTTTTTTTTTTCGGGGAAGCAATGAAAATATTCTAAAATTGATTGTGGTGATAGCTGTCCAACTCTATGAATTAATAAAAACCACTGAATTGTACAACTTTAATAAATGAATTGTATGGTATATGAATTATATCTCAGCAAAGCTGTGATAAAAAAAATTCATCAGCCATAACTGGATCAAGAGTCAATTTTAATAGTAACAAATTTTGAAAAATAATAAACAGATTTTCCATTACTGCTTATATTATTAAATTTCATATTTCAGTTACATCTAAATAAGGCTAAAATGTCACAGAATTATTTCAACTTCCATCAATGATGAAAAAACTAAACACTTTAAAATCCACCGATGGACTCAATCATTTAGTGGCACAAAGCATTTAAGTCAATATGAGCTACTACACTACTGGAACCTTCCGAAAATGTGAATCAATGTGCCATTCATTTCTAACATCTATGCCTTCAAGTAAAAATTATGTGGTGTTATAAAGTTTTAAATGACAAAAGAAAAGTGGAAGTCCTCTATGTTTCACTGCCATAATAAATTAGCACAAATGTAGTGGCTTAAAACAAAACAGATGTATTAATTCACAGCTCTTCAGGTCATGAGTGTTTGTAGGGCTGCATCGCTTTCTGGATGTTCTAAAGAGAAGTCAGCCTGCTTGCCTGTTCCATCTCCTAGAAGCTGCCCCCATTCCTTGGCTCATGGCCCCTTTCTTTCTTCTTCAAAGGCAGCAGTGCTGCATCTCTCTGACCCACTGTCTATAGTTACGTCTCTGTCTTAATTAAAAACAGGAAAGGTCTTCTCCTTTTAGGTACTCATTAGACTGGACCCACATGGAAATCCTGGTCAGTCTTCCCATCTCAAGGTCCATAAATTTAATCATACCTGCAAAGCCCCTTTTGCCACGTAAGGTAAGATACTCACAGGTTCTGAGGATTAGGGCATGAGTGCAAACAAGATAAATTAAAGTACCACAGCTGCATAAACGGTTATTGGCAGAGTATGGGCCAGAAATTAAATCTACCGTGTGTTAGTTCAAGTATTTTCTGCCACATACTATGTTATATTACAGGTTTTAACGCTATCTAAAACATTACAGAGAATTAATGTTGAATTTGATTTTGTACCATCTAACTTTCAAAGGGAATAATGATACAAAAAAATTGTCCCAGAGAGGAAAATACCATTACATTTTAAATGGTTACTTTCTCAAGCACAAGTCATATCCTTATACAAGATATTTCTAATTGAATAAATACAAGAAAGTTATTTAAATTTAAAAAACTCTTAAAAATCAATCAATATAGTAATTATCAGAATTTTCCTAGCACAAAGTAATTTAAAAACAAATGAGTTGACGACTATCAACAACCAAACCTAAAAAACAAAAACAAAAACAAAAATGAACTAAGCAAACAGATAGAACTGGAACAGAATCACGGATATGGAGATTACATGGAGCTTTATCAGCGGGGAGAGGGAGGGGAGAATGGGAGAAAAGGTGCAGGTAATAAGAAACATAAATTGTAGGTGCAAAATAGACAGGGGGAGGTTAAGAATAGCATAGGAAATGGAGAAGCCAAAGAACTTATATGTACGACCCATGGACATGAACTGCGGGGGGTGGTGGTATGCAGGTGAGAGGGTGGGTGTAGGGCAGAGAGGAATAAAGGGGGAAAAATAAGACAAGAAAAAAAGAAGTAAGCTATCCTAAAAACTATACCTATTTATCTAAAAACTAAAATGGCTGAAATAGCAAATTTTTTTGCTAAAGTTGTGTTAATAATCATTAATAACCTTAACTGATAAGTAAATCTGCATTAAAATTAAATTATTAAGAATTAATCCAATTAACATCTTTAAAATTTTGCCAGGTTAAGTAATGGGAGAGGCTGTGCCATCAAAATGCCTATCATAAAAACAGTTACAGGGATTATGACACCCAAAGATGGTTCAGAATTGTTACACTAAATTTTATGCTAAAGGGACCAATGTGTCTGGCTTGCTGTTACTTTAAAAGTTTAAATTTATTAATACCCAGCTTTGGGATGTAACAACAGTCAACTTGCAGTCTTTGTTGCTCACCTGAATCTTCTGTCTTTTCTCTTCCCAACTCTCGTGTTACTCACTACAGCAATCACTTCTCATATAGACACTGCACTTTCTAATTTATATTTCATTTTCTTGACAGTTGACTGTCTTCCAACTTTCTAGTATCTAAAGGACATACAGCATGTCTTCATTTTGGTATTCTATTCATTGTCTGTTGCCCAGTGCTGACATTATTACTTGCTCAATAAATATATGTGGGAAAAGATTAACTTGATCATGCTTCAAGAGCAGAACAAAGAGTCACAAGCAAGGATTAGAGAGTATGCAAAGACCTGAATTCCCATGCAGCTATTTTTACTGCTGAATAAAAAACTATTCAACTCAGAATAAATATGACCAAAGCATTCATACAAGTGGTAATTGTATGAATTACAGTTCATACAATTGTGACAATTGTGAAGAAAATCATAATATAAATTCATGTTTCCATCTATTATAAAAAAAAGTTCACCTTAAAGTACTGTCTTCCCTTTACTGGACTTTGAAGGCTTACTCAAGAGCACAAAATACACTTAAGATCAAATCAATGAGGCTGAGAATTATGTTGCATGCATCAGAAGTTATGATCCACCCTCAAAGTGCTATGAGATAAAATGTAAAATTAGCAAAATCAGAGTAGATGAAATAACTATAGAACTACTGGGATTTCCAAAGATGTGAAAAACAAAACAATTAAGTATTAAAACAGAATATTATAAAATCATAAAATGGACTATGTGATATAAGACAGTGAATGCTTCACAGATCAGTAAAACAGCAACCTACAATGTCAATGGGATTACAGAGTCATTTTGGCTCAATGCCAGAGAAGCAACTCAGAAATGTGGAAAGACCAATATACTATTTCAAAGTAGCAGAATGGAAGTACTGTAATAAAACTTTATAGAGAAAGATTAAAGCCACACAACATTTTAAGAAGTTCAAGAAAAATTTTTATTAATCCAAGTAATATATGAAGTATGGCAGTGATTTTTCAACTTTTTTTCATCTCATAACACACATAAACTAATTACTAAAATTCTGCAGCACAGCCAAAAAAATAGATAAAATTTTAATTCACCCACACTAAATATTGTTGTGTTGGCTATTGTCATTTTTTTTAAATCTGATAATCTAAGGAAAAGAGGTCAGTGCCCCTGACTAAATAGTCAGGTATCACGTTTTATTTTTTTTTTAAAGGTTTTATTTATTTATTTTTAGAGAGAGGAGAAGGGAAGGGGAAAGAGAGGGAGAGAAAGATCAAAGTGTGGTTGCCCCTCGCACACCCCCTACTGGGGACCTGGCTCAGAACACAGGTATGTGCCCTGACTGAGAATCAAATAAGAGACCCTTTGGTTCACAGGCCTGTGCTCAATCCTCCGAGCTATACCAGCCCGGGCAGGTATTGCATGTTTTAAAGATACCTGGGGCACACCAGTGCGGCATGGTACACCAGCTGAAAATCGCTGAAGCATGATGATTTTACATTTAAAGTTAGGCTAGTTGTATAAACTGATTCACTGTCCTATAATAGGGACCTTGCAAAGGAGAAGAAAAGCAGTTCTCCCAGAACAAAAGAAGTTGAATTATATTATGATAAGTGAGATTCCGGTCCTGAAGACTAAACATTTTCATTCCTGCAATAACTGAAAAATATATTTTAAAATTATCCCCAACTGTTATTATTGGCTATCAATGCAGAAATTAATACTACTAGTTTTCTCCAGAATGTTCAATTAGACATATGGAAGTAATTATTTTATAAAGTGATATTACTATATAAACTGAATGTAGACTCAAAACATCAGCTCAACCACTAAAAAATAAATTACATCAGAGCCAACTTTTGAAATAAACATTGGCAATGAATGGTATAAATTATAGGAATTCTGAAGGAAAGAGTCACTTAATGCAATTAAAATAAAAGGGACTCCCTTTGCCAAGGTCTCTAATAAGAAAAGCCCTAAACTCATTTGTGTGGCTTCTAAAAATAAAGAGGAAGAGCAGATGAAAGTTAACAGAAACTGACATATCATCTATCACTAGAACCTTTATTTTTAAGATTCTCTGTTTCACCCATGTTACTCCCTTTTAGTTAACTTCTTTAAAAAAAGAAACAGAAAAGAGTGGGAAAGAAAATGTTGATTCACTCATAAATGAATGGTAAGCATGTGAAGGTAACCTTATGAAGGTTAAGCTGGGTATTCAGTGAGCCAGGGAAGTAGTTAACCCCCTCTCTATTTTAAGTATCACTGGGCCTGTAAAATGCCCAGGTTCACTTCCGTTGGCCTATACTCAGGTTTTCCTCTTGGTATTTTACAATGCTTCATTCACTGTCTGCATTCATGCTGCCAGTGATTCATTTAACCACTTTGTCAAGAACTTACTGCATGCCTTGTACAGTGCTCAGAGCTAGGAGAATATGGATGGGGGAGACAGCATCACAGTCTTCAAAAAGGAAAGAAAAGTGGGCAGAGGAAAGGAGTCTTCCTTTTTCGGAGGAAGGGCACCCACCCATGTGGCAAGGAAGTACTGCTGTGCGTTAGCCATTTTTGAAAGCAGCAGTTGTTTAGTATGCTGGATTCAGTCTGGCACACGTCTCCACCACAACCCCTTACTTACTCTAAGGCTGGGACACATTTCCCAGAGTCCCCTTCCCTGTGCAGTTCCACATTAGTAATCTCAGATTTGAACCATAAGGGAAGTAAAGGTCCTTTATCTCAGGAGGTCAGGGGACTCTGAGGCTTGGCTTTTTCAGATACTGCAGCCTTGTAGGCCTTCTGGTTAATTTTCCACATCACGGTCCTGGCAGTTTGCAGACTTCCCCCCAAACTCATTTTCCACCCACTCACCAGCGCTCTTCAGACTAAGATCTTCACTGTCAAGTTCTCCGACCTAATGTCAACTCCCACCACCTGCTCAGTGCTTCAGGGTAAATATTTCATTTAAAATCTCTCTAATGTTCAGCAGAGTTCCTCCAACGTACGGTGACAGCTTTCCTAACATCCACACACCCAGTGGTGTAAGCCGTGAATTCTGCATGGAGTGATTTTCATTTTCCTGACCAAATTCTTAGTCTCCAAGCTGCTGGAAGCATCAGGAGCCTCTGATTCTGACTTAAGGAGAACTAGTAATTTTGTCTAGAAAGGCAGCACAATGAAGTAGTTAAAAATATGGACTCAGGAGCTAGCTAGGTTGGATTTCTGGCTTGGTAGTTGCATGTCTTTAGGCAAGTTAGTTACTTAAATGCTGCCTCAGTTTCTCATCTGTTAGGTGAGATATCAGTAACTACTTCATAGGATAGTCATGAAAGTGGATTAATACAAAATGCATGGTAAATAACAGATGATGGTAAATAAAAATATGCTTTTCAATTCTCATTCTTCTTTACACTTAGTCCTCCAGTGTGTGTCCAGCGAGAAAATAGAGAATAATGGGCACTGAGATGCCGCAGTACTGAAGAAGGGGTAGGTGTCTGTGAGCCGAGCTAAGATGTCACTAAGTCATAGCCCCGGAGCAGGAAACAACAGTATGTGAAGAATTTTCTACAACCACACCATTCCTCTTTCACTTAGGAGTTTTTGAATATTTCTGTTTCTTGAACTATCCCCATACTACTTTTCCATATGGATCATTGATATTTTTCTTTTTTTCTTTTTTGACAAATACATCAAAAGAAATACCAGATAATCAAAGATTAAAATACGTACCCTAGTATTAAAGGTAGACTCAGGGTATGTGAATTTGGATTGGGAGAGGGGAATGCAGGCAGGAAAGTTAAAGGAGATTTTCATTATATTTTAAATTCCTTATAACTAAAAAGTATATATTACTTTTATAGTTAAAATTTAATTATTAAGAATAATCTAACATTTGGAATGATAAATTGCCAAAAATTTGATGGTCACCTATAAAATACACATAAGGTAACATTAAAATATGAATCAGAGAGACTCTCCATGTTTGTACTGGAAAGGTATTTTCTGAAAGGACAGTATTTTCATTTTTACATTCAGATATAGTTCTTTTAACCCACTATTTTTAAACATGAAATCTTTAGTGCTAAAATTTTTTTCATGTAACATTTCTGGCTAATCTTTTTATCACCTCTATATAGGAAAAAATCTAAGAGAAAAATCTAATACTGGGACGACTCACTTTGAAGAGCATCTATATCTTACTGAATTGGATGTCTCAAGATATGCTGTATTTGTTCAGATTTCTATAAATCCTTATTAAGGAAACCACAGTAGAATGAAATGAAAATTGACTTTCCTCAGTATCCAAATAATAAAAATATAGTAAGTTTTGCCAAAGTACTCTATTCCCCACTGTGCTCTCTGGCCCTGATAAATGGAAACTGCCTGTCAGCAGGAAAGAGTGGATGCCATTCTTCTACCAGGAGCCTTGTTTGGCACAAGAGAGGCAATGGAGCACAAAGATTGAGTTTACGGGCCTATTCTCTTAACAATGATCAAACCATTTGAACATGCTAAAAAGGATATTTGTTGCTTAATCAAAAAAGCTGAGATTCAATAATATAAAATCACAGGTAAATTACTCATGCTTTCGGTTCCTCAGTTTCATTTTTAGTAAAATAGAAGTTATAATAGTTAAATAATAACTTATTTTTAATATCTTTTATTGGTTTCCTATTACAGTTGTTCCACTTTTTTCTCCCCTTTATTCACCTCCACGCTTCACCACCCCACCCACCAGCATTCCACCCCCTTAATTCATGTCAATGGGTCATGCATGTAAGATCTTTGGCTTCTCCATTTCCTATACTAGTCTTAACCTCCTCCCATCTATTTTGTGCCTACCATTTATGCTTCCTATTCCCTGTACCTTTCCCCCCATTCCCTCCTCCCTCTCCCCTCTGATAACCCTCCATGGGATCTCCATTTCTGTGATTCTGTTCCTGTTGTAGATGTTTGCTTAGTTTGCTTTAATATTTGTTCTTTTTTAGGTTCAGTTACTGATAGTTGTCATTTTACTGTTCATATTTTTGATCTTCTTTTTCTTAGATAAGTCCCTTGAACATTTCATATAATGGCTTGGTGATGATGAACTCCTTTAACTTGACATTATCTGGGAAGTATTTTATCTGCCCTTCCATTCTAAATGATAGCTTTGCTGGAGAGAGTAATCTTGGATGGAGGTCCTTGCCCTTCTTGACTTGGAATACTTCTTTCCAGCACCTTCTTGCCTGCAAGGTTTCTTTCGAGAAATCAGCTGAAAGCCTTATGGGAACTCCTTTGTAGATAGCTGTCTCCTTTTCTCTTGCTGCTTTTAAGATTTTCTCCTTATCTTTAATCTTGGCTAATGTAATTATGATGTGCCTTGGTGTGTGCTTCCTTGGGTCCAACTTCTTTGGGGCTCTCTGAGCTTTCTGGACTTCCTAAAAGTCTATTTCCTTCACCAGATTGGGGAAGTTCTCCTTCATTATTTGTTCAAATAAGTTTTCAATTTCTTGCTCTTCCTCTTCTCCTTCTGGCACCCCTGTGATTGGGATGTTGGAACATTTAAAGTTGTCCCGGAGGTTCCTAAGCCTCTCTTCATTTTTTTTAATTCTTGTTTCTTCACTCTATTCTCGTTGAATGTTTACTCCTTCCTTCTGCTCCAAATTATTGATTTGAGTCCCAGTTTCCTTCCCTGCACTGTTGGTTCACTGTATACTTTCATTTCACTTTCCATAGCCTTCACTTCTTCCTCTATTTTGCAACCACACTCAGCCATTTCTGTGATCATCCTGATTACCAGTGTTTTGAACTGTGCATCTGATAGGTTGGCTATCTCTTCTTCACTTAGTTCTATTTTGGGGGCTTTGATCTGTTCTTTCATTTGGGCCATACTTTTTCTGTCTCAACAGGTCTGTTACATTGTAAGGGGTGGAGTCTTAGATATTCACCAGGGCAGGGCAACCCACATGGCTGCATTGTGGTACTCTATGTGAAAGAGGGGCCTGAAAGGGAACAATGCCACTTGCTTGGCTCTCAGCCAGCTTTCAGTCACTTCCCCTGCTTCCCACAAGCAAATTGGGCCCTTCTGGTGCTGATTCCTAGGTGTGAGGGCTTGTGTACATTCTAGGACCCTATAGTTCTTTCCAAAGAACTTTCTTCAATTCCCACAGGATTTTACAGCCAGAGGTTTTGAAGTTTTATTTCTCCGTGCTGGAACCCTGGGATGCCGTGGTCTGTCTCATTCCCCAGTTGTTTCTCCCAGTTCATCCGCACAGGTATGTGGGCGTACCCAGTCTTTGCGTCCTCTCCACCCCAGCTGCCCATCTCTGTCCCTCCTAACTGGATGAATGTTTCTTCAACTCCTTGGTTGTCAGACTTCTGTACAGTTCTATTTTCTGGCAGTTCTGGCTATATAGTGTTTTTAAATTTGTTGTTGTCCTTGTTTTGGTTGTGAGAGGAGGCAAAGTATATCTACCTATGTCTCCATCTTGGCTAGGAATCCTAATAACTTATTTTTTAAAGGGGGGAATAGGGTGGAGAATTACAGTAGTGTCTGGCATATGATGATTCATCCTCAAATGTTAATTATTATTATTAATACATTTTATATAAAGGTAAACTAATCTCCCACATAGTCTTCTGACTTACCTACCTTTGAAAAATGTATTGAATATAAAATACCTAGAGGTTAAGTAGTATGACGAAATACAAAACAAAATGGTTGGATTTATTAGCACTATGAATAAATGGAAGTTAAATTAATAATAGCAATATATTGGGTTGGCCAAAAGGTTCGTGTGCTTTTTCTTTCCAATAGGTGATTCTAGTAGCATTTAGTGGTCTTTACTTCATTCTAAACAATTTTGTTAGATTATATTGTGATACCTGCCATATCAGCGTGTATTTAAAAAAAACTTAACATAAGTGAATTTTTGTGTAGCCATTTTAATATTGAAGATGGAAGAAAATATGCAACTTTTTGACATATTATCCTTTATTATTTCCAGAAAGGAAAAAACACAAGTGAAATGCAAAAAAAAAAAAAAGATTTGTGCAGTGTATGGAGAAGGTGCTGTGACTGATCATATGTGTCTAAAGTGGTTTGCAAAGTTTCATGCTGGATATTTCTCACTGGGCAATGCTCCACAGTTGGGTAGACTAGGTGAGGTTGATAGCAATCAAAATAAGACATTAATTGAGAAAAATCAACATTATGCTAAACAGGAAATAGCCGACATACTCAAAATGAAAAATGTCTTTTACTTTATGTAAACAACTAAACGGACATTTTAGCCAACCCAATATTAGAATTTATTCAACTATTCCAACATTTGAATCCCTTTCTGTCCCCTTTCAGTCCCTTACTACCACCTGATTTTACTTTTAAACATAAAGATACAAAGTATAAAAAGTGAGAAATGGAAGGAGGTAAAGAAAACTATTCAATAAAAATGGGACTTCAATGTACAGCAGTCCTGATCATTTCCCTTTTTTGTAGTCTTTGGACACTCCACTGAGAGGCCTTTAAAAAAGAGACTAAAAGTGCTGTATGCTTAATTATACTGTAAAGTCTGAATTCTTAAACATAAAATTATCCCAAGAAAATACCAATTCTCATGTACCACAAAAAGGATTATTTTAGCAAAAGAAAAATCATTTTACTAGCATGAAAATATCCTTGAACTATGTCTCTAAAAATTGTACTATCACTGCAACCCAAGGGAAATAGCAAATTTAATATAAGTTGATAGAAATTAAGGGACAAATGATGATTTTAACAGTTTTATTGACTGATACAGTATTTTGAAATGAGAACTGAAACTTGGAGTATGTCATAAATCCCCTATGTCACAGAGGTAAAAGTTTCTTCAAAATTTTGATAGACTAATATGACTATCGTGAGATAAACTACACCTTGATCAACAATGGCAGGAAAAATGCCCTGGATGGTGTGAATGAGTGGGTTGAGTGCCAGCCTGAGAACCAAAAAGTCACCTGTTCGATTCCCAGTCAGGGCACATGCCTGGGATACGGACCAGGTCCCTAGTGTGGGGAGCTTGAGTAGGCAACTACACATTGATGTTCTCTCCCTCTCTTCCTCCCCCCCTTCCCCTCTCTAAAAATAAATAAATATAAAAATAATAATGGCAGGAAAAACATAAATTAACAAAAGTAAAAATATTATAAAAATTTGAGGATGGACTATCCCAAAATGTTATATATGTACTAAAATTAAAAGTGCAAGGAGTAAGATACTAGAAACAACAAAAAATTAAAGGGAGAGATAAATTAGTGATTTATTATGAAAGGTATCTGGCTTTACAAATTAGTAGGCAGTTATATTCCTGGATTCACACAATTAACAGTGTGCTAAGAAAATAAACTAGAATGCTTCATTTTAATATACTATCTAATAATTTGAAATGCTAATACAACTCTGAAACAGAAATGACAGCTAAAAAAATTAAGATAACAACAGCAATTCAGCCAAAATAGTAAACTCAAGATCAAGATAATTGAGCCTGGGCCAGGTAGCTCAGTTGGCTGGAGCATCAACCCAACATACCAAGGTTGTGGGCTCAATGCCCACTCAAGGTGCACACAAGAATACACTGATAAACGCATAAATAAGTGGAAAAACAAATTGATGTTTTTTTTCTGTCTCCCTCTCTCTCTCTAAAATCAGTAATTTTTTAAAAAAGGATCTTCACTCTTATTATGGTCCCTAATCTAGTACCTGACCAACTGAACATAGTCATCAAAGGTTTTCTGAATTGCTGTATAGACTGATGGAGGGAAGATGGGAGGAAAAAGTAAGAGTAATAATCACAAATGCTATCTAGATCGTCTACGTAAGAATATCACCTAAGAAGTCTCCTTAGCCTAACCCCCAATTCTAATACATTATCTCCTAGACGTCCAAAGTCTACACTTCCACGAACGCCCCAGGACAACCTGATACAAGCAACCCACGGCCTCTGGAACACCGAAAGCTGGCACCACATGGGGCTCTCTGCTACAGTTTTTTTAAAAGTACCTTGAAAAAAAGTGCTCTTTGATAAAATAAGTTAGGAAAAAAGATAAATAATTTATATGTTTTTCTCAACAGCAGTATTTCTGAGAGTTTCAATATGCTTTTGAATTCCCCCAAGAGAGAAAATAACCATGCTACGACATTTCTTAAAATTACTGGCCATGGGATATTTTCTTGTTTTACCCACCAGTATCTACAAGATTAAAACATTTACACAGGAAAGTCAGAGACAAAGAATAGGATGAAAGCAATTAGACTAAATTAGAAAATAATAAAGCTTCCTTATAATTCTAATTCTAAAAAATAGGATCCTCCTTTATCTTAAAGAATACTAAACTATGAGCACATAAATATCCCTATAATATGTACAAAATTTCCCTGTACATAACTCCAAAGGTAATGATGATAATATCAACCAGAAGGATTTCTCTAAATAATAAACTAGAAAAAGTGTTTCTTAAGAGGATAATCTTTATAGACATCTACATATGAAGTATGTACATATGAAGACCTCTATGATCTTAAGAATAGCTACAGATTTGGAATCAAACAGTTAGAGAAAATATTTTAGAATAGAGAAACAAGCAGGCTCATTCAAAGAAGGAAAATTCCCTTTAGTTCATTTGTAAACAAAACATATTTGTAAAGCCTTAAGTTTAAAACTTGTGAAAATTACAAAAAAAAAAAAACCCACAAAACTTTCAAGTTGACCAATTTAGAGCACCTATAATTAACTATTTCAATTATCTAAGAGACAATTCCAGGATTTGCCTCATCAATTTCAAATGAGCCCATAACACAAAAATGGATGAAATAATCTAGGTGACTTCTTAAATGTGATCTTTTAAGTGATTCCAATATAGAGGGTTACTACAGATTAAAGAGAACTTTTACTTTAAGAGAAAGAAAATAAAGACCCTCTAAAACTGAACAGGTAACAAACAAATGATGACAACCAACCCTAAAAATATCTTTACATCTCCCTCAGGGGGAGGCAGATTTTTGACAGCCTTGGCTCAAGGTAAGAAAGTGAAATGTCTCCCCAAAGAATTCATAAGCCAGCCTTCGTGGGTTTGGAGCAGAAATTCACACTATTCATGTAACGGGAAAGATGTGCACCAAGCTTTAGAGCTCTCAGGCATCTGGTAATAACAAATATGAATGTTTTCTGGAAGAAACTCTTTAAACTTTGGCCTCAAAGAATTTTTAATGTGAAACAGGCTAACAACCTGATAGGAAAACTAAAAAACAACTTGAATATATAGTTCCTAAAAGGGGAAATACAACTGACCGAAAATATAGATGCTCAAAGTCATTCTTTTTGAGGGCAACACTAAATAAAGCAACAACATACTATTTCATATGCATACACTAAAAAGCATTAAAACAGGGGACAGAACAAGTTTGGGGGAATCAAACTTGTTCAAGGGAATCATTATTCATTGCTGGTATGAGTATAAACTGCTTCAGGAAACACGGGTATTACCTTGCAAAACTGAAGATGCAAATATTCTACAGCTGAGCAAAGCCACACCTTAGGATATACCCTGACTCCTTGCTACTATGCTGCAGGAGCCCTTTACAAAAATATTTAAAACAAAATTGTTTATAAAACAAAAAAAAGATGCAAACAACAAAAAAGACAACCTATAGAACAGAAGACAAAATAAATAATGACCTATTCTTTTAAAAAAGAAAATCACAGCCTACTGAAAATAAATGAGCTACAACTACGCAGATCAGCATGTGCGAATGAAATCACTATAACGGGGTCAAAGTACCAAATAACAGAAGAGAGTAGTTTGACTCCATTCACACCAAATTCAGAACCAGGAAAACTATGTATTATTTATGAAGGCACACATTTGGAGTATAATTAAAAGAAGAGAACGAGAAATATAAAGCTGAGGAAGGAGGTGACTTCTGGGCAAAATGGATGGGAATGTGATTACCAAGGAATTCGCAGGTGACATCAAAAGCTTTAGTAACGCTCTATTTTTGAAGTTGGTTAGTACATTCATTATATTAATAACGGGTGTTCCTTATTATTATGCTTTAAGTGGAATACATAAACAATAAATTCTCAGGTATGTGGTATATTTCATAATGTAAAATAATAGTCTTAAGAATAACCAATAGCAATACACATGTTTCTTCCTTGGGCTCCTGAGTATACGTTCACCCTTTCTCCTTCTCACCTCCGATGTTTTCATCTCAGAATTTTGTGATGATTATGATAAACAGGGAATAAATTACCGTGTTTCTTATTGGAATCTTCTTGGGCTCTGGAGGCATGTCCTGTGGGACAAATTTCACTGGTTCCTTAATCTGCCTCCTTGATCGTTTGGTTCCATCTGGTAAGGTTTCCATGGCCATGTCCGCTTCCATGTCGCTGCTCCCAGCCTGGTCACATTCCGAACACTGCCTACGTAGAGAAAAAGTGTAAGCTCACACATTTATTCTTACCTTCTAGTGTTGGCATTGCTTTTTAGAAACTCAAAATTCAGGTATATGTGAAAAATAAACAAAAATATACATGGGTATATGTAATCACAGGGTATATTATGACTGTGCATATGGAAAAGCATACAAACTCCTATAACAAGTAAATATATAAGGCGATTCAATGTAGTCCTATTAGTGTACTAAGAACATATGTAATTAGGCTGCATGATTATAACACTAGAGATTCAGCACTGATTAAAAAAAGCAGTTTCTTTTTGGAAACCATGACTTTTATTTAAGTGACATGTTGTGACAAACACCTAAAAATCAAAGTCATTACTGACCCTGACTCTGCTCCTGGCACAGCTATCATATCTTTTAATCTTAGTTAATGATGAGCCATGATGAATATGCCAACTGAGAAAACTCGGTAGAAACAGATTCTAAACAGTGTTGAAAAAATAAATGGGTCATTTTAGTTAGTGGCCCATACAACTTATAAAAGAAGAAACATAAACTTACTCACTGAAAGAATTTAGTGAGCATTTTCACAAACATGGGGATGTGGGGAAGATGACAAAGTAGGAAACAAGAGAAATCTGTTTCTAGCTGGAAAACAGTTGCACTAGCAGAATTTGTCTGATGTAACTATTTTGGAAGGCTGATGTCTGTTGAAGGCTTGCAACTTTCAGGGAAAGGCTTGCACAGCAAACTGTTATTAATTTTGGTCAACTTCAGCTCTGAGTGCATAGCAGCTACTCAATCTCTATCCCAAGCCACCTGGCAGGCAGCTGTGCACTTATTCCTGTACTAGCTTCTACACAGTAGTTAAGAGCCAGAGTGAGCAAATGAAACCCTGACTACAAATACTGGAATCTGTGCTGATTGTTGATTGCTGTTTTTGATCAGCGTAGCATAGACAAGGAGGTGGGTGACCTCCTTCTATCAGTGCAAGGCACTCTCCCTCAGTCTGAGACTTAAAAGACTTAAGACTTAAGTTTTAAAAGACTTAAAAGACTGGTGTCCTTTATCTCTACACCTTATTTTTCTCCTTGTCCCCTTTTGGAAGCCAGACATTAAAAGCTAGGACATTCAAAAGTTAAGTACATAAACTAGCCAAACTAGGAAATAGCCATGCTTGCCCTGGGAAAAGCTAAGAAAAGACACGAGAAGATCATAAGTTTACACCTCAGTCTGATCCTCAGCACAGAGACAGCCCACTATATAAATAAATAAATAAATAAATAAATAAACAAACAAACAATAACAAAATACAGCATATCCTGGGGATATAGAAGAATTTCATTTCCAGAGTTATCACATTATAAAATTTCAATGGCCAGCTTTTGAAAAATAAAAAAAAACCTTAAGGCATATAAAAAAAGGCAAAAGTATAATCCAATTAAGGGACAAAAATTAAGTAAGCAGAGACTGTGTCAGAAGACTTGATGGCAGATCTATGAGACAAAGACTTTAAAACAACTATGATAAAGATGCTCACTGAAGTAGGTTGTGGAGAACATCTAGAAAGCAATGTATGAACAAAATGGAAATATAAATAGAGAGATAGAAAGCCAAAAAATAAACCAAAAAGAAATCTGGAGCTGAAAAGTACAATAATTGAAATTCAAAATACAATTTTCATGGGAAATAAGGGAGATTTAAGCGCATAAGAATCAGTGAATCTGAAGATAGGAGAGTGGAAATATCAAGTATGAGGAACAGAAAGAAAAAAGGACTGAAGAAAAGTGAACAGAGCCTAAGCTTCACATGGGACATCAACAAGCGGACAAACATGTGCATTGTGAAAGTCCCAGAAGAAGAGAGAAAGGGACAGAGAGAATGTTTGAAGATGTAATGACCAAAAACTCAAATTTGATGGGAGACATGAATATAAACATCCAAGAAGCTCAATGAAACCCAACCGAGACACATTACAATCAAACTTTCCAAAGAACAAGACACAGAGAGACTCTTGAAAGCAGAAGGAATTTCATTTGATCACATAGGATTCACAATAAGATTATCAGCAGATTTCTCATCCACACTTTGGAGGCCAGAAGTCACTGGGTAAATATATTCAAAATGTTAAAAGGAAAAAACCCTGTCAACTAAGAATTCTAAGTCCAGCAAAACTGTCCTTCAAAAGTGAGAGAAAAATTAGACATTCCCAGACAAACAAAAGCTGAGGAAATTTATTGCCACTAGACCTGTCCTGTAAGGAATGCTCAAGAAAATTCTGCAGGGTAACAAAAAAACAAACAAAAAAACTCACTATGTATTTATCCATGTAGCTCTGAGACACCAGACAGTAACTCAGAGCTGTGTGGATATATAAAGATTTCAATAAAGTTTAATACATGATCAAAAAGCTAGCATTATTGTCATAACAATGGTTTTTAATTCAAAATCTTGTTTTTTACATGACACAAGAAACTAATAAACTGAAAAAAATGTATTGCCCTAAAAGCTAGTATTACGTAACTGACTTATAAGCACACATGTTGAACAAGATCTAAATAAACATATCTCCGAAGATATACAAATAGCTAATAAACGTATGAAAAGATGTTCATTACTACTAATCATTAGAGAAATGAAAATTAAAACTATAATGAGATACCACCTCACATCCATTAGGACGACTATTCTACAAAAAAAAAAAAAAAAAAAAAAAAAAAAAAAAAAAAAAAAAAAAAAAAAAAAAAAAAAAAAAAAAAAAAAAAAAAAAAAAAAAAAAAAAAAAAAAAAAAAAAAAAAAAAAAAAAATACAAAAGAAAACAAATCCAGAAGATAACAGGTGCTGACAAGGGTGTGGAGAAATTAGAATGCCTGTGCACTGTTGGTGGGTGTGTAAAACGACAGACACTTAGGAAAATAGTGTGATTGTTCCTCAAAAAATTAAAAATGGTGTTACCATTTAATCCACCCATTCCAATTCTGAGTCTACACCCAAAAGAATTGAAAGCTGAGTCTCGAGGACCTCTTTGTACAGTCACGTTCAGGGCAGATTTACTCACAAGAGCTGTAATGTGGAAGCAACCAAAGTATCCATTGACCAATGATAAGCAAAATGTGGTCTGCACTTACAATGGAATATTATTCAGTTTTAAAAAAAGACTGAATGCTACAATATGGATGAATCTTGAGGACTTATGCTGAGTAAAATCAGCCAGTCACAAAAAGACAAAATACTCTATGATTCCACTTAGATGAGGCAAAACAGTCAAAACCAGAGTCAGACAGTAGAATGACAGCTGGCAGGGGCTGGGAGGAGGGAGGAGTGGGGAGTTACTATTTAATGGGTACAGAGTTACCCGTTAGTTTTGCAAGATGAAAAACACTATAGAGACTGACGGTTGCACAACACTATTTATCTACTTAATAACACTGAAATGTATATCTTAAAAATGATTAAAATGGTAAGTTTTGTTATGTATATTCTGCCACAATAAAAAAAGTTGGAAAAACATATGAGTTACGTTAAAGAATTAAAACTGAAAGACCAGTCTAAATCTGCGCTGTCCAATAGAACTTTACATGTTAGAATTATCTCTGTCTGCTCTGTCCAGTACAGCAGCCACTAGCCCCATGCAGCTATTGAGCACTTGTTATGTAGCTAATGTGACTCAGGAATTGATTTTTAAACTGAAATTATAATCAATTTAAATTCAAAGAGCCATATGTGGCTAGTGGCTAACATCTGACAGCAGAAGTCTGCACGATGACTGATGGATATCTTGATATTAAAATTATAAAAGCTTGTTTCAAAAATTCATGCCAAGTTGTTAAAAGTAAAATTGTTTCATCTATTTTCTTCAAATTTAAAAGAATGATCAGGAAGTACTTCTATAAAAGTCTAATCGATAAGCATCCCCTTTATAAAAATGTAATAACATATAAAATTATATTTGATATTTAATTTACATGTTTATATCAGTACCTTTGAATGAAACTTATAATTCTTTTATCAAGTATTTTCAAAGATCTTTTATCATCTGAATTCATGCTCCAACAAAATTCATACCTCTCACTCATCAATACAGTAAAACAATATCAAACTAATATTTATTTTTAATTAAAAACTAACAGCTTTGAATTTTGAACTCCAATAACAGAATACAATGTGCCATTCGTATTGCTAACACAAGCCCATTAATTGCTAAAATGCAAATTAATATTTAAGGCATTAATCTTAGTATCTTAAAATTCTCATTTATTTAAGCAAAGCTGTTGAACAAAAATTTTAACAGTAAAAACATTGACCAATAAAAGAAAAACAAGGAAGTAATTTATCATGTGTTACTTAAATTTTTTTAAATATCTATTACTAGAACAACCAAGCATTTTATTCCTCGGACTCATAGACTACCATAAAAATAAAAATATAACTCAAGTATAATATACAAAATTGCTCATTTTGTCCCAAGAGCCTTTAGATGAGAGTAAAGGCTCATTTGAAAAGTAAACAGCTTATGGAATCTCCTAATTGAAATGACGAGTATATTTTGAAATAATCTATCAACAGTCCCAAATTGTGAAAATCCCATTAGTAAATAATAAAATACAAAATGCATCAAAACAGAAGTACCTATAGAAAGATATCAAATTATATCACAGGGACCAGTTCCTTGCCTTTACAGCATATAACAATAATAACTGATCGTTTCTACCAACTGAAGTGAAATGTAGTCAGTTTCTCAGACAGTTCCAATTCTTTTAACATACATGAATTTCTAGGGTATTTAAGATAAGTCATTGTGCTGTGTATTTTTTTAATTGAATTATTCCCCTTATTGTCTCATTTTGTAACTGTAACTCTTATCAGGACATTCTCTAACTTCTCACATTTATTCTCATCTCCAGCACAAGTAATACATCCAGGTGACAAAGAAACTTGCTTTTGGAGAATGGTTATGCCCTGAACACCACAAAATACTGAATAACTCAGAAATCAAAGGAAAATATAACCACAAATGCAGAAATGGCTTGTCCAATTCGATTGAGTTACATAATACCTGGAGGAAAGTCACAGTTATCTTTCATAATGTCAAAACACCCACCTGGCTTCTCTTTATAACCCACTAAGCTAATATCATCCATGAAGTTAGCTAAACTCTCCTTAGTCCTATACATTTTAACTTAATATACTCTACTAGGGAAGAGAATCCTATAATTTGTAATTCCCATGCAAAATACTAAAGATAACCTTAAGTAATCAAAACATTCAATTAATTAAAAGTGGATTTTTTTAAAGTATAAGTAATGAAAATTCATTATCTAGAATTTATGCAAAAGAACAATCTCAATACTGAAATGCCAAGAGATTTTCCTCAATGAACCATATACTTTGTTCATCTCCAGCACAATACTATAACACATGTTCAGAATAATTATGCTTAATGTGTAATAATGCTGAGTATGCTAATTTATTTATAGAGAATATTATATGCATAAGCTAAAGAAAAAATGATTTTATTAAACCTTAAATGTAATTAACCTAGTAATGCTCTATTTTCCAAATTTTACACAACATTCATGATTTACTTTTTATCTTCTTTATAGATAACCTCTTTTAATCTTCAAAGATTTCGCACTATAGTTTCTTTTTTTTCCCTTATCCCATGCTTTCCCTTCTTTTAGAGGAAAATCTTCATAGGTGCCTATATAAAACTTCTTCAGGAAAATCAAAATCAAAATCAAACTGAGATACCACCTCACCCCTGTAGAATGGCTGTCATCAAAACGACAAGATAACAAGTGTTGGCAACACTGTGGAGAAAAAGAAACCCTGGTGCACTGTTGGTGGGAATGTAAAATGCTGCAGCGACTATGGAAAACAGTATGGAGAGTACTCAAAAAATTAAAAACAGAACTACCATATGATCCAGCAATTCTACTTCTGGATATATACCCATACCCAAAAGAATGAAATCACTACTCCTGAGAAGATATCTGCACTTCCATGTTCACTGCATCATCATTTATAATATTCAAGACATGGAAACAACCTGTGTCCATCAATGAATGAATGGATTAAGGAAATGTGATACACACACACACACACACACACACACAAAATGAAATATTATTCAGCTATAAAAAAGAAGGAAATCTTGTCATGTGCAACAATATGGATAGACCTTGAAGTCATTGTGCTAAATGCATAAATCAAAGACAAATACTATATGATCTCATTTATATGTGGAATACTAAAAACAAACAAACTATAGATACTGAGAACAGATTGGTGAATGCCAGAGATACATAAAGAAAAAATAATTCTCTAAAACTTACAGGGGTTGGCAAAAGTAGATTTACAGTTGTGAGTATGCAAAAACAGTTTATTCTTTTATTATTAATTATTGTATTATTTATTTGTATTACAACTGTTAATATCATTAAACTGCTCAGCAAAGCTAAGTTGATTTTAGAGGCCAAAGGAAATATGATTAGTAGAAGCTAAAAGATATTGAAGTATTTGTTTGTTTTTTGCTACAATTTTAGTTTCTACTTTCACTTTAAAACATTGCAACCAACGCAGAGGACTGAGTCACTTATGTCTCTTAAAGAGAGCTTTCACAAAACATCCCAGGTTATGTTCTTTGTTCTGAAGTTCTTCCAAAATCTCTCACCCACCAGAAACCAGAGCTCTGCAGACAAGTTCATAACCTCATTGAAGGAGAGAACTGCGTATCTCCACGTCCAAGATCATGACTAAGCGCCCTGGCCC
The DNA here is from genome assembly GCA_004027475.1 of Anoura caudifer. Classification (NCBI taxonomy): domain Eukaryota; kingdom Metazoa; phylum Chordata; class Mammalia; order Chiroptera; family Phyllostomidae; genus Anoura; species Anoura caudifer. The sequence continues at coordinate 237,882 of PVKU01001105.1, forward strand.
TGGAGACTAACAAACGGGCTTTCAATTTAGAAACCTATGTACGATGCTTATTAACACTGCTGGCATTCCAGTAAGATAGACTATTATCTTCTTAAATTTTGGTTTCAAAGGCACATAAATATAAAAAGAAATACATTCCACTACATTTAAGAAGAGCAGACCAGTACAGGTGTCTAATGACAAATTGACAAAAGGACATTATGAAAAAGAAATCCTATAAGATGGTGAAAAAATGGAAGCTCACTAATAAAATGAACAGAGGCAACTTTATGAAATAAAACAATGAGGTCAAAAACTCGCTTAGTATCTTTGAGAAACATGCAACTTTTTGTGTAGATTACCATTTAAGAATTTGGGGTTCATTCTTTTCTAAAACTAGAAAGGTAATTTGTATAAAAAGAATACAATGTCCATTACAAAGTTTTCCATGTCCTATATTTTTCCTATATAGAATCAGCCTATTAAAATTTGAATGAAAATCTGTCTCTCCCTTGGACTAAAATTAGGGAAAGTATAAAATTCATCATAGGTATCATAGGCTTTTATCAAGCATCTGTGGTGATTCAACATGCACAAGTTGCAAATCTAGAAACATGTCATATGTTTGCATAAAATGTCAAAAAAACTGACATGTTTCTAGATTTGCATAAAATGGTTGAACTTAAATATAAGTCAACATGTTTTTTGACATAAACATGTCAAAAAAAATCTGACATGTTTCTAGATTTGCATAAAATGGTTGAACTTAAATATAACTAGCACAAATGACAAATACTAGGAATAAAGCCATCAGTAACACTAATTTAGAAATAAAATATTCAATTACAAATAAAATGAATGGAGGCAAATTCTTTCTTTTAACTTCACTATCGCAAATGTCCCCCTTTTCCTCCCCTTTGCCAACCTCCACCCAGCCCGCCTTCCCTCTGGCCATTAACATTGCAAAACAAACAAAACATTTGAGAAACTCTTTTTTTTTTTAGAAATTCTTATAATAAAGCAAAAGAAAATTACAAAAACACTAGACAATTCATGCTTTACGAATCCAGTAAGATACCAAAATAGCTTCAGTTAACTTAAAATGCATTTTAAAAACTATTACAGCTTTATTCATATAATACTATAATAAACACTTATATCTGAAGCATTTTTTACCCCAAAAATAGAAAATATAGACAATGTAATGTGATGAACATGTTAATTAGCTCAACTGTGGTGATTATTTTACAATGTATACGTATATCAAATTGTTAAGTTGTATACCTTAAATATATATAATTTTTAATAGTCAATTATGTCTCAGTAGAGTTGTACAAAATATTTACAAATGATCAATTATAAAATATGCCAAAAACTTTATTATGAAATAGTATAATACTTCATCTTACGCTGCTGAAATGAAGCCAACCCAATTCTAACATCTAAATTTTCTCCATTTTACTTACCAATAACTGTTTTTGGTCTTCCTTGGCATCCTCGTAAGAGGAGGGTCCAGACATCCAAGGTGGTAATGGAGTTTGCAGGTATCACAAAGTAAAAGGAGATGCTGATCATGGTTCTTCTTACAAATTCCACAACTTTGAATAAAGGCAGCAAATAAAGTATTAAAATAATAATTATCACATTGAAATTAATATATGGCATATTTTATAAGCTTCAAAATCTTTCAATTAATTTGATATTTCTTTTGTTTGAAATCAAAAGGCTTTTCATAACATATCTTTTTATAATATCAATAACTAATTCTAACTATTTTTGAGAATACAGAAAAATAGCTTGGCTCTAGTATAAATTTAAATAGTGCTAAAAACAAATCTTTCAGAGTACTGCATATAGATTTATTTTCAACATCATCTTTATCTTAATTTTAATTATCATTGGAAATCCACTGAACATTAGCTCAATTTTTCTCCAAAAGTATAATTTATTAAACAAAAATTTTCCTATTTTCTACTTCTCCAAAACTACAAAAGAAGTGACTTTACAAAGAAAACTGAGTTTCTTTTCTACCATTAAGTATAAATCTTTCAAAGAGCCCTCAACACATAAATAAGCTACATATATGTGTGCGTATATGTATATATTTCGGAAAAGGTGTGCGCGCACACACATGCACATATATATAAATAAAATGTTGCTTTTCAAAATCAGACTTTGGGTCTTAAAAATATACTATAGCTATTTACTTCAGAGAATGGGGTGTTTTATCAATAACATGTTAGCGTTATTTCGGATTTGGGTTTTTTAAAGGAATCTAACTCTTCTTGTACAAAAAGGCAAATTTACTACCCCTGAGAGCACACACACCATGACCTGAAAATCTAGATTATATTTATTTATACTGGGAAAGTAAAGACT